>JAJHPF010000024.1:6444400-6686900 GCA_024447775.1 Carex cristatella
CTGGCCTTGTGGATGCAATCCACAATGGCGAAGGCAAATGCTGGACTACTAAGGTTTGTCTTGTTTCATACTAAAATTCTGTTGCTCAACAAAAAAAAAACGTTTCAAATTTTAAACTAAAAAATAATCATTCCCAATTAACGCAGGTTACATGCGAGGAAGAACTGATTGATGCTATAGAGACAGCTTTGGGGCTAAAGCAGGATTGTTTGTGCTTCATAGAGGTGATTGTGCACAAGGATGACACCAGCAAAGAGCTGCTTGAGTGGGGGTCCCGCGTGTCAGCTGCAAATAGCAGGCCACCAAATCCTCAATAGATTTGACTTATGTGAACTTAATCTACCAATACATTTTCAAGCTTTCTGCTATATTGTATGGTGTGTGTATAATATATGCATGCAAATTCCTTTTTGTTCTTTTAATTCTTTTTTACTTTTCTTCTTCTTCTTTTTTTTTTCTTTTTGTAAGTGGTTCATTTTTATCTTTATTAAAGGAAAGGATACTTAGCAAAGATTTCACAACTACGCCTAGTTAAAACAGAGAGCTCCCTAATTATACTTTTGTCCCTTTACAATATGAGGAGGGTACTAATGCCTCATCTCTTCGTACATGCATCATATCATATATTTTTGTTTTTAAAGTCCAAACAGTCGATCCGAACCGCTCAACATGATCTCCATGTTAAAATATGTTGGAGATCAAATTTTATATTTTTTTTAAAAATTTTACTATTTTTTTAGATTTATTGAAAATCACTGTTTTTTTTATGGTCCAGGTTTGTTTGAAAAACAACAATTTTCAATAAATCAAAAAAATTAGTAAAATTTTTTCCAAAAAATATAAAAAATTTGGTCTCCAAGCATTTTTTTTTTAAAATTAAGATCATTTAAAAAAAATTAGCCAACCTCTATTCATAGGTGCATGTTAACTTGTGTACAGATTGTATATGCATGTATGCAGTGCAGCCATGCAGGTTTAACAAGACAACTTGCACAGCAAAGGATACAAGTAACAATGAAAGATTGAAACCCTACAATTGGCAATGTGCTTTAAAACGATGTTTCTTTCGACAAAGACATATCTTATTGTTTTGGTGAAATGAATAGTCTAGTTAGACTTATATATCAAATAAATTATTTGTTGTGGTCCCAATGATGCTAATTATAAAATCTAATTATTTGGAGATATATAGTTGTGCATAGTTCCTGTCTTGAAACTTGCATGTTGCCCACAACATGATGTGAAGATTTGCTTCCATAACATGTCCCATGTGCACCCCACCTTGACCCCAGATCATATATACTTGTCATTGATCGATGTTCATACATAGTATAAGCAAGAACATACATGAAGACGCTGACATCAAAATTCCATGCAATAACAGCTAATTCTTTGGATATTATCAATCTTGCTTTTCTATTTTTTAACCAGAATGAATAGATAAATAAATTAAATCAATACTTGAACTTGATTTAGATTTACATGTATGTATGTATATATATATATGTATATTCACAAAGCTTCTAGTACTCCCAAGGATAAGGTAATTTATGCATGTTAATTCAAAAGCTGCTAACAGTATAGTTATATATGGACGAGATGCAATTAGATGATACATGTATATATGTCTTCTTTCAGGTGTTCAGTAATGGTGTATACAAGAGTGTGTGGAGCATTGTGTGATAGTAAGCTCGACAGCGGAGCGCCTCTCAATGGCATTTTTCTACAACCCGCGTAGCGACATACAGATGGCACCTATCGCTGAGCAGCCTGAGCTCATAACGTCGGAGCGGCCCGCACTTTATCAACCAATGACATACGATGAGTATCGCCTTTACATTCGCAAAAATGGACCCAAAGGAAAAACTCAAGTAGAATCGCTGAAGACTCAATCAACAATCCAGTGAATAAAATAAGCATCTTATATTATGTACAATATAATTAGAATAACTTTTATATTATGCTTTAATTAATTACAAGCGATAATAATAATAAGCATGTCTTAGTTTATATATTATGGTGTGTGATTCATACAGGCATGCCTTGTTGGTCCGTGGTCAGGTTTTTCTAATTTACTTAAAATCTTAATCTGGATCTATATAAGAATTAAATAAGCACAGCAGAAACTACTTACTTTCTATCTTTATGGCCTTCCATTTATTGTCCCTCAAGCAATATCAAAGAAATCGATGAAGATGGCTTGATTGACTTGCTCGCACGCTCAACCGACAAATTACTTAACTAGCAAGTCCTTTCAAAACTCTTGAACTCTCTCTTACTTGTTTCTGTCTCACTAATTGAAAACAAAATATCTGGTCTTTTATGGAGCAAGACGTTGGAGATGATGAGTTTAAGGTTATCGAGACTCAGCCCTTTTATAACAGTACAAACCCTAACCCTAGGGTAAACTCTAGAGCCAAAAATAAGCAATGTGAAATATGTTTTCAAAATTAACTCCATATTCTACTACATTTTTTACCACAATCTAATTAGAATTAGATTCTGCTCTATAAATAAAAATTATAGATCTTTTTTTTAGCTTTCTATCCATATATAGTACGCCCAAAACAAATATCGTATGAGGGCGTTATGGTAAAAATACGAAACATTCGTAGCATTTTTCAAAACATGATAAACTATTTTGGGAAATCTTTTAATTATGGAAATAATTCTTTAAAAGCCATAATTAACAAGAGTCATTAGACTTTGTTTATTGAGCCAAATTTCACTTTCCTTATTTAGCCTAAATTTATCACTGCTATTATTTTAATCAACTATAATCGGTCCATTAACAATTATAATTGATTAACATTATTCTATACTATATGTATTCGTATCCAAATCCTTATTGAAATACGTATAATGTCATGACTTAATTAATCACATTGTTTAGCATATTTTAATCATTACATAAATGTTATCTTACGACAGTATTTGATATCATAATCATAATGCACATATGTCCAACTTAATTATTGTAATTAGACGTCTCTAAATCCAACATATCTTACTTTATATGTATGTATATTTTTCTCAAGAAGTTGCTTAAGATTAGTGCATGTTGTGTTCTACGTGATGAGATGAAAGACATAAATTTAACAAGATATGGTAGTATCCTAACAAGATAGAGGCGACTCTGTTAGTTGCTTATAATATTTTTTTTTAGTTGTACCATGTTTGTTTTAGATTATAGACTTTTAGTCACAATAAATCTTTGAAATTGCATTTTTTAACTTAAATTTGTATCAATTCCGGTTATTTCTACTTGGTTCTTTTGTGTGTCACATGTGTGTGAAAGAACTGATGTTTGCGCATTTTGCATAATCAGCACATTTGGTAGTAGTGCTTGGTCATGTTTAATTGTGGAGTAAGTGGTGAAGTCAACTCTCTATTCCATATTAAAGGAGTCAAACGAGAAGTAAATTTGAAGGAGTAAAATTGAGTAACATTTAAATTAATCCGGATTAAGTTACTATATGTACCTCTCTAGGTAGAGTAATATAATGTTACAATTTTTTCTCTTTTTATGAGCTTACTCTACTAAATTCCAACCAAACATGATTATTTTAATTTACCTTAGTTCGGAGTAAGAAGTTTAATCTATAGTAACTTTACTTCACAACCAAACATCGCCTAACTGATTTAGATATCAAATAGAAGTTTTTTTTTTTTTTTGAGAAATTGGTAGTGGCATCAAAATAGAAGTTAGAAGAACGTTTTCATATCAAATAACAAATATGGGCCGGGAGACAAAATGTTTACCTTGTAACCTTATTATGTTTCGTAATGAAAAAGACTTAGCAGTTTTTATTAAAAAATAAATGAAAAAATAACGTTAGACAATCTTGAAATTTTGTTCATTTGTATAAAAAAAATAGACAGAATTTTCTATGAATTAAATATTCTGGACTATAATTATTTTTGTCAAAGTAATATTTTGAGATATAATTTCTGGGCCGTTCTATTAATAGAAAATAGTTTATTAAGCTGGATCTAAATTCTAAGAGGTGGTAGTGTACTTGTCGAAGCAATAACAGGCAGCTTGAATAAAGCACACCTGATGGTCTCAGCAGGAAGCAGTTTGGGTCCGATGCTCAAACTAAGTCGATGGGTTCTATAACCGTCCGATCTGTTTTAAAATATGTGCGTGTCGCTTTAATATGTGCACGTTCTTTTTAACATTTTGTGCGCACGGAATCTTAAAGCGGATCGGACGGTTATGAAATCCATCGAACCAAAACTGCTCTCGTCTCTGCAACCTTTCAACGAAGCATTTCTATCGCTCGGCATTTCTACACAGAGAAAAATGAAAACTATAAGGCCAAATTTTTTATTAATATTATTTCTAAAAAAAACCTACAAATTCTGGATAATTCAAAAAATACGAGGACCGCAATGTCAATTGGCAACCTTACTCTTGGGAGCCGCCATTTGTCACCGCGGTCCCGCAAAAACTAAAAAAACCAATGAAATTCATATGATTCCCTTAAGTTTTAAAATATTTGTTTAATAATTTGAATATGTTAGAAATAACATCAAATAAAATAGATAAAATATCTTATAATTTAGATGTACTAAAAAGACTTCGAAACATTTTTTAAACAAGATTTTTAAACTAGTTAGATAGTTTGACTCTTAACTTTAATGAAAAACAAAATGCTTCAAACACTTCTTTTTATCTATATTCAACGATGGAATAATGGAAATTTGCGTGCCAAATAAGTGTGTGCTTAGGAATATAAGTTTGCAAAACTTATTGCAAAGTATTTTTAAATAATTTTGGGAAGATAAAAATGCATTTATTACTAATAGTGACTAATGGTTTAGTGATTAATTAAAAAATGTTGGTTTTACTACGAGTGTTCTATGCAAATTAATGAAAACATTTTCATATGGACAAGGATCTAGCAAACAAGTAGATAATATAAAAACATCTTTTAAGAGATTAAACCATTTCTTAAGCCACTTTTAAGAAACTAAAGTTACCGTATCAAGCTTTATATTATATTAGAACTATTTTTTAAAAAAGGAGGGATCCACTTACATTATTTTTTGGTGACACAAAATTACACCATTCATTTTTAAAGTTTTTAAAGTCTAAACAGTCGATCCAAACTGTTCAACATGACTTGCATATTAAAATGCGCTTAGAGACAAAATTTTACATTTTATTTTTTTATTTTTTACTATTTAATAAGTATAACACAAAATCGTTGTTTTGAGACCACTGAATTTTTGTACCCATCTTAATAAATAGTAAAAAAAAACAAAAAAATATAAAATTTAATATGCAAGCACATTTTAATATATCCAACATGTTGAACAGTTTGGATCGATTGTTTGAACTTTAAAAATATATGGTGTAATTCGTTGTCACTATTTTTTGGTGTATGTGGATTCCTCCTCTTCTTAAAATTCATCCGAAAATAAAAAAATATTAAATAATGTTTTTTAACTAAAATAACTAGTGTGTGTGGAGTAGAACTAGGGTGCTCCTAAGTTCATCAAGCTCCTTTGTGAACTCAACTCTAAAACATATCAGATTGACTTTAAACGACGAATCCAAACTATTGAAATCCTTCTACCTTATGAGTGATGCGTCTACATGTGAAAATTTTAAAGTTTCGAATTAATTTAGTATAAAGTCAAGCGGCAAAAAAAAGATTGTTTATAAATTAATTTTAATGCATTCATTTTTCATCATTTTTTAAATGTTTGATTTTATATTAAAATTAGTTTGAATATTTATAAACTCATCACTCGTGAAATAGATCGGTTTCAATAATTTGGATGTGTTACTTAAAATCAATTCAATAGATATTTTAGTTAAGCTTAGAAAGAGACTTGGTGTGCTTAAGAACACCCTAATTCTAGCCTCTCTCTATATATAGATATATGAGCAAAACTAGGGTGTAATGTGCTCACCAAGAGAGGTTGGTGAGCACGCCTCCAAAAAGCTACCAGATTGACTTCGAACAATGAATCTAAACCGTTGAAATTCATATACTTCATGAGTGATGCATGTACATGCAAAATTTTAAAAGTTTCAAATTCATTTGCGACAAGGTCAAGCGGTCAAAGTAATGAATATTTTAATAAGTTATTTTATATGTTCATTTTTCATCATTTCTTTGACCGCTTGACCTCATAGCAAATGAATTTGAAACTTTAAAAAATATGCATATAGATGCATCACTCATGAGGTACATAGATTTTAATAGTTTGAATTTGTTATTTGAAATCGATTTGATATGTTTTTGAAGTTGTGCTCATCAAACATTCTTGACGAGCACATCACACTCTAACTTTGCTCTGTATATATGTACATATATTAGGACAAAACGGAGGGTCGTTTCTGAAATCTCAAAGTAACGTGAACTGTTGATTTCTGCTGATAACTTAAAAGTTAAAACATAAGGCTGCATAGCCATATGTCATAACTCGTAAATTGTAATCCTCGCTCTCAGGTCTGAAACCCTAGATGATTTTTACCTCTCGCTCTCGGCGATTACAATTGAGTTTGTATAAAATTCGATTTGAAATTAAATCAAACTTAATTTAGTTCGAAATTAATTTAAATCAAACTCAAACTGAAGTAATTTCGATTTGGTCCGATTCGTGTGCGGCCCTAATTCTAGGAGTATATGTTTCTGGATTCAAAATTAATCTTAGTTCGACTTTCGAATATCTGTGCAATGAATTTTTCTTTATCGCATCCGTTCATTTTTTTTCGAAAAAATGGTTTGATTATTAAATTGTTAGGAGGTTTATTGAATTAATTTCAGTTCAATCATAATTCAACCGTTAAGTCCCCTCTATTTGTTTATGTGGTAATTTCTGACGCCGTGTTTCTAATTTTCTCCCTTTAATTTTCCTTGTTTCTTTTGTTAAACAAGTAACGGCCTTTGTAAATTAAAGCTTGAATTTGATTTGAATTAATTTCGACCTAAGTTTGGTATGAATTAATTTTGAATCGAATTTTTTACGAACTTTTTTACAACAAGAAAAAGTGATCATAGTCGTCAAGAGTGAAAGATAAAAGTCATCTAGGATTTCAGAACTAAGCGAGGATTACGATTTACGAGTTATGATTTATGGCTGAGCGGTCTTATGTTTTAAGTCATCAGCAGATATAAACGGTTCATATTACTTTAAAATTCGAACTAGAATAGTTTACAAATTTATTTTGAAGGAACCAGATTCAGTTTGAGTAATTTCGAACTATTTCGAATATAACTTTATATAAACTTTTTCGAATCAAATCACTAACTATGATTTTTTTGTGCAGCTCTAATCATATAGGAGAGGGGGTGTCCGATGCCCATCGGACCAAACTTGGTTCAATGGGTGGTTTCTACCGTCCCATCATTTCAAGATCTCTGTGTACGGATATTAAAGCAAACAACATGGATATTAAAGTAATGTGTACAGATCTTAAAGTGCATCGGACAGTAAAAACCACTTATCGAACCGAGTTTGATCCGATGGGCATCGGACACCCTTCTCTCCTCAGTCATATAGCCAACAGGAAACGATGAGCGGAGAGAATTCGCATCCTCTGAGATATCTCAAACTTTGCGTGACTTTTCGGAATATCTCAATCGTTGAAATAAGTTCTACGCGAATCTCAAAGCTAAAATAATACTGGCCCCCTACATTCCCCCGAATAGGCACTGGACACGTCGGTCACGCAAAAATTGAGATATCTCAGAGGATACGCACCTGTGCGGAGATGGGAAATACTTCAAAAAACCATCTACAGCTCCAACACTCTTTTCTTTTCTTTTGTGAGGAGATGTGCTCATTGGCCGACCGTATAAAGAACATTTTTTTTTTTATGGCTGAATACTGAATACATCACATCACGCATGTGATATTTAAGATCAACTATTCCACATTCGTACAAAAGGCGGTGCCGTTTGTAATTTGCACCGAATTCATGAATCATGCGCTTGTATTGACACCAGACAAAAATGAAGTCATTTCCGAGGACCGATCGAGTCCCAAAATCGTTATATTTGATATATTGCCCACTCGATCACAACTTTTCTGGAATTTTAAGATGCAAGTTTAACAATTATAGGAGATTAAGAGTATAATTAGAGTGTTACAGGTTTTGGTGAAATTAACTTGAACAGCTAATTTATTGTTGTCAAACAATAAATTTAGTTTCAACGTTTTGAATTTATATTTAAAATTTATAAATTTTCTAATTAATTTAATATAAAATTAAAAAATATATATATAAGTTAATTTTAATATGAGATAGAATGATAGCACAGCTAGCTAGATAAAAAAATCTTAGGATCATCATTACCCAAAGGTCAATAGATCAAGTCTCATTCACGACTTTGCAGCTTTTGTAAAGATTTAAAAAAAAAATAATACATTAATTATTTTACCACTTGATTTTATATTAAATTAAAATTATAATTAAATTTTTTTTATTTAAACGCAACACTCATCAAGTAGATAGGTTTTAACGATTTGAATTAATCGTTTAAAGTTAATCTGATAGTTTTTAAAGTTAAACTCACTAAAAACTTGATAAGTTTAAGAACACCCTAATTCTACTCATGATATAATATATATAATAGGAATAAAATACGAATCACGAATTATTCGTAATAAAAATACGAATTTTTTTTTAAAAAAAATTTTGGGGGAGGGGGAGTTTGTTTTTTTATTTGCTTCCTTATTGTATCAAATTATTTCTGAATTATATCTGGATCACGAAATTTTGATTCCGCTGAACCAAACCCAAACTATTCATTTGTCACTATGCTAATTAGCGTATTCTTTTTGTTTGATACGCAAGCTAGTCAGATCCAAAATATAACCCGACTTCATCCAAAATGAATTCAGATCTAGTCAAGTAACCTAATTTTTGGGTTTTAGACCGAACCGTCCAATTCAAATCCGTCGATTGAAATTGTCTCGGAGTTTGAATATGTTCTCGGAATTTGTGCGCTTCACTTGGAAATGAAATGTCATGCATTCAAATTGGACAGTATGATCGAAAAGCCAAAAATTGAGTTACTCCCGAGGATCCAGAGAATTCGCATCCTCTGAGATATCTCAAACTTTGCGTGACTTTTTGGAATATCTCAATCTTTCAAATACGTTCTACACGAATTTCAAAGCTCAAATAATACTAGCCCCTTACGTTTCCCGAATAGGCACCGGACACGTCGGTCACGCAAAAATTGAGATATCTCAGAGGATATGCACCCGGATCCGGACTCATCCAAAATCCGGTACCGACATATGATAGTATAGTGACGCCTAGTAATCCCGTCACGGACAGACGAGTACGGTCTAGGACCCACCACGTCACTACTAGAACAAAAAGAGAAGGCCGTATGCACCTGAAAATAAAAAATTCAGTAGAAAACCGCACCAGATCCAACCCAAACGCAACGCGGAACGCCTGATGTTTGGTTCTAAAAATTGCCCAGTTTTGACCCAAATTGATTCTGTGATTTTGACGAAATTAAAACTGCGAGCATTACCCATTTACCCCCGTCAAATCTTGCTCCCTACTACTACTACTCCACCAGGTTGGGCCCAATGTGGGAAGAGAATATCAATTTTGGTTTGATACAATGAGACGCCAGCAAGTGCTCTGTTTGTTTATTCAATGAAAGTACATCAGTACAGACCAGCGTTTAACTTAATTCTAGGAACAAAAATAATATGCATCCTCCACCACTTGAACTGTATTTGATCGATCCATCGGCTGCTACCATAGACCATAGTATCCAGAGTAGGGGTGGTCAAAAAGCTCGTAGCTCGCTCGTGACTCGCATCTGGCTGACTCACTTGTTACTGGACCGAGATGTTAACGAGCCAGTTAGCTACTAGCTCGGTTCAGAATTAACGAGTTTGAGCTGCGGCATAGCTTGCTCGCCAGCTCGCGAGTTAGCTCGGCTAGGCATCAATTTGTGAATTTATATGAATTTGTCTGTATTCTATACTATCAAACTCGTTTCAGCTCGTTCAAGTTCGGTCTAATTCGGTCAAAAAAGGTTTGTAAAATTTATTTTCTTATTAAAAAAAGATCCATCCAAACCCAGTGAGCCAGCTCGTTAGCTCGCAAGCTAGCTTGGACTGGCTCGTCACGAGTTCGAACTGAGATTTTAGCTCGGAAGGCCTAGGTCTAGCTCGCTTGGTCCAGGCTCAGTCCAGTATTAATGAGCTGAGCTAAGATCCAGGTCAGCTCGAGCCAGCTCATTTATAGCACTAATCTAGAGAAGCAGAGTTAAAAGGAAATGAATGAGTGAATTGATCTATATTGTTTTTTAAACAAATTTGTATTTATGTGTAGTTTTTTTATATAATTCAAAATAAAATATTATGCATAACGTAAATTGTTTTTAATTTTCAGTATGACGCTTGTATTTAATTAAGTATATTTTGATTTTTTTCGCTATATTAAATACCTGGTCATAGATTTAGTTTTAAATATCAGGAATTTAGGGATCGAAACTAAGATAGCCGTCCGATGTAACGGTAGTCACCAACTCATCATGATCATATTCATTCAATTTCATAACAAGGTTAGGATCAAGGTTCAACAAGGTCCAAGTCTAAGTTGTCTAACAGCAGGGACAAAACTAGAAAATTTTAATAGCATTGACTAAAATTTAAAATACACAATTGTTAATGGCTAAGATTTAACCATTAGACTACAACTAAAAATTTGTTATTTATTAAGAATAACTGAACTATATAAAAAATAAAAAAATTAATTAAATTTTTATATATATAATTAAAATTTTAAAAATGAAATAGGTGATATAAACGAAGTAACGTAGTCATGTAAAAGGGTAACAAACGCCAAAGCCCCTTCATTCTAAGGAATATGCTCGGATATTTTTGTTTTTAAAGCAAACCTCAATTAAATATTATTGTCCGCACGCAGAATCAAAATACTTAGATGGCAGTATTTTGTATCAAGTATTCAGAATTCATTCCTGTTTTCATTTTTAGCAGTGAGGAAAGAGACGTCAGTAAAATTAGTATTTGATGAAAAGGACCTTTGTGTGGTGTGGACAGGTGGAGTTGCTAGGCGTTGGTCACGCCAGATATATATATATATATATATATATATATATATATATATATATATTTTTTTTTTTTTTTTTTTTTTTTACTGACAGCCCGTAGGCCTATATTTTTTTTTTTAAATTCACTCAGAGAAATGACGATGCATGCAAGGTGTTCTAAAACGGACCGGATCAGGGGGGACCGGGTTTAACCCGTCCGAGTTCACGGGTTGGCCGGATACGAGTTCGGAGAATTTGACCGTCCGTGGATCCTTACCCTTACGGATTGGCGGACCGGGCGGACCGGGTTGACGGGTTGGTCCGAACCGGGCGGTCCGGACGGGTTTTTTTTTTTTTTTGGTTTTTTGAAAGAAAATATTTGATAACAAAAATAAATATGTGAAATAGTTTCAAAATAATTTATTTTTGTTATCAAAAATAATTTATTTGAAATATTTCTTTTTCTTTAAGGTTCTCATGTCTTTTAAAAAACCCAAAAAAAGGAAAAAAAAAACTGAATTATTTGAAATTATTTGAAATATTTGAAAAAAAAAATATTTGAAATAATATTATTTGGTAACGGTTTTTTTTCTTTTTTTCAAACCGAATTATTTGAAATTATTTGAAATATTTGAAAACAATTTAGATTTTTTTTTTAAAAATACGAATTATTTGATCTTTAAAATCGAATTATTTTAAAACAATAGATTTATAAACAAAAGCTACTCTCCTCCTTTATTCCGGGCATGGGACTGGCTATGTAAAATAAAATAGGCGGAGTTCTAACTTTTTATTTGTTAGTAATTCTTCTTTAAAATGAATAAATTTAAAAGACAGTTGAAATGTTTAAATATTTAGAATTTAAAAAAATAACAATAAATATTAAAAGAGATTAGAAATTTATACCGACACTACCTATCTAGAAGTTGTCGTTCATATACCACGTTTCGGCCTTTTCCGCACCGTCTGAATCTGAATTAGGCTGGGTCGGCTGCTCGGTATCGCTTTCTTCAATTTCAGTTGCGAATTTTGTTGCTGGAGGATCTCCATGTTGCGTGCGGTTTTTGGCATCGATCCAATCTTTCATACACACAAGTCTCTCAAAGACATTGGGACCCAACTTGCTGCGCTTATCAGAGAGGATTCTGTTTGCAGAACTGAAGCAACATTCCGAAGGAACGGTTGAAACGGGACACAACAAATACGTCATGGGCCATCATTACCAGCGTTGGATAATGGCTTGCATTCCTCCTCCACCACGCCATGATGTCAACGTTTCTTCTTCGTGATGTATCAGATCATATCTCATTAACTTGTTACCGGTAGAAGATGTGTGCGGGGCTTGATTGAACTAGAAATCCGATAACAATCCACCACTGCTAGTGCTCTTTGAAATATTAAAAAATAAATAAATTAGTGGACAAATAATGTAGATATTATAAATAATAAAAATAAAAAACACATATTTAAGTTCATATCTAGTGGCAACAGGGACGAAGACGGTTGGTTTCGGTCGTCATTCATTCTTGAGTAGTATAGGACAAACATCTCTTCGAATTTCCTATTTACGTGTGTTTCCACACCACCTGTGTCTAAATGTAGATTTCTCTTGTACGCTTCAAGCATCGCTATCGTGTAATGCCTCTTGAATGCGAGATTGAGGCAGGCTATGATAATGGCCAAGAGGGGTATATCTTTCCAATATTTTAGGAATTTTTCTCTCATGGCATCTACGATCGGCGCGAGGGATTGATATTGTGTTTGACATTGTTCCAATTCGCTATACACTCTGGAAATTGAATAGAGATGTTTTATCAACTCAAATGCTGTCGGTATGTACGAACATGATGGTTTGACAGTTGCTTTAAAAAAGGTTCAAAAAAAATATTTAAGCTTTTCTAGTTGTGACCATTCTCCTTCGGAGGGTTCCAATGCCATTCCTTCGGCGGTTGAGACTCTCAAAAACTCTCCTATAGCATCCTTATACGGCTTGCATCGATTCAACATCCTGTAGGTAGAGTTCCAACGGGTATCTATATCCCAAGGCACTCTCAACTTGTTCAATCTCATTCAGGTACATAGATTCCCAAACCATTGTTTTCTTTCTTGGTTTGAAAAAATATGGGCAAGGCATAGCTTCAATTTGATTATCAACTCATTTACGGCTGGTGTTTTAAGGCCCGCCTTCACGACGAGGTTAAGTATGTGGCAAGCACACTTTTGTTAAAACATTGCACCATTCATGACTGGATTTAGTGCCCGTTTAAAAATATCAATAGAAGCTATGTTGTTGCTAGCATTATCGAAAGAAATAAAAAATATCTTGTTGTTTGTATCTCTTTTAAGGTTGTACTCTTCTAAAACTAACATAATGGATTGGCAAATTACTATTGCAGTGTGCGGAGAATCTAACACCCGAAAACTTAAAACTCTTTTCTGTAATACCCAATTTTCATCGATCCAATGCCCGGTAATACAAGAGTACCCGAGTTCATGTTTACCGGCAGTCCAAATATCGGAGGTAATTGAGACCTTTTTGTTTGCATATGCAAATATAGCTCTGAGGTCATTTTTTCGATCGGTAAATTGTTTTTTTATTTCTTTGGTTAACTTGTTATGGTGCAACCTCTTGTATGCCGGTTGACTACACCCCCGAATTACCAACCGGAAAAAACTCATGCAACAACCCATACTTATGGGTTGTTCTTTATGGGTAATGAACCGGGTCATTTCACTAAGCATGACATTTTCATCATATTTTTGGTGAGTTCTGGTACTATCCAAGTTCACAAGGGTTTGAATCATTCTCGGGTTAGCCTGGTCGTGTGGCTTGTGACCCTTTCTTACGTGGATGCTGACATGCCTTCCAAAGCTACTTATACCTTGGTCTTTATCATATATAAAACCTTGTGTGCAACCATTTACCTTACACCTTAAAATATGCAAAGTGCCGTCAGGGAGCTCGGTCGTTTCATACCAAGGCATCCAGGGCACGTTGTATTTTGGTTTTTTCTTTTTCTTTGGTGTTGGTTCATTGAGGGGGACTCTTTGCGAAGGACCGGCAGCTTCGACTACAATTTCAGGGACACTTGTCGAGGGAGTACCTCCTAGTGAGTTAGTGAAATCACTCGATCCTATTGATGAAGTGCCTCCATATGCAGTGTTAGTACCTTGGGGTTGGGGATAGTACGGTTGTGTCGGTTGGGAGGGAAATTGTTGTGGAAATTGTAGTGGAAATTATTGTGGAAAGTGTTGTGGAAATTATTGAGAATATTGTTGTGGAAATTGTTGAGAATATTGTTTGAGATTTTGTTGGGGATTTTGGTGATATTTTGCGTAAGATCCTCACCAAAAAGATCGATCGATACTCTCGCGGCGAAACTCTCATTCGGATTGCTAGGAGGACTTGCCATTTTTAAACCTATTCAAAAATAAATCCGAATTTAAAAATAAAATCTAACATATTAAAAAACAAATCAAATTACTTCACAAATTCAAAAACTAAATCTAACATTTTTTTTAACCTATTAAAAATAAACCCGAATTTAAATATAAAATCTAACATATTAAAAAACAAATCTAAATACTTCACCAATTCAAAAAATAAATATATCCTATTTTTTAACCTATTAAAAATAAATTCGAATTTTAAAATATAATCTAACATATTAAAAAACAAATCTAATTATTTCACAAATTCAAAAACTAAATCTAACATTTTTTTTAACCTATTAATAATAAATCCGAATTTAAAAATAAATTTCTACATATTAAAAAACAAATCTAAATACTTCACATTTTCAAAATCTAAATCTAACATAATTTCTAAAACTATTCAAAAATAAATCCGAATTTAAAAATAAAATCTAACATATTTAAAAAACAAATCTAAATACTTCACCAAATTCAAAAACTAAATCTAACATATATTTTTTTAACCTATTAAAAATAAATTCGAATTTAAAAATAAAATCTAACATGTTAAAAAACAAATCTAATTACTTCACAAATTCAAAAACTAAATCTAACATTTTTTTTAACCTATTAATAATAAATCTAAATTTAAAAATAAATTTATACATATTAAAAAACAAATCTAAATACTTCACAGTTTCAAAATCTAAATAAATCTAACATATTTAACAATTTCTACAGATTACTACAAATCCAACATAATCTAAAAGTAATTAAATCTAAATACAACAAACTAATCTAATTACTTATCAATTTCTACAAATTACTACAAAATAAATCTAATTATCTACAAATTACTACAAAATAACTCTAATTATTTAACAATTTCTATAACTACAAAATAAATCTAACTATCTACAAATTACTACAAAATAATTCTAATTATTTAACAATTACTACAAATTACTACAAAATGAATCTAAATATCTACAAATTAGTACAAAATAAATCTAATTATTTAACAATTACTACAAATTACATTAAAATAAATGTACCTTCAAATCTTGTAGAATGAATTTCTAGAACAAATCTTGCGAGATTTTGAACAACCTTCGTAATTCCGTTTGCGGATTTGTAGAACAAATTAAATTTACCACAATTTTTTTGAACAATAAATTTAAATTTTGAGAATAATAAAAATATTGAGAGAATGTGATTGAGAGAATGACTGAATGAAAAAATTATGAGAATATGAGATATTGAGATGTGAAAAAAATATGAGAGATTGGTGTATATTTAAGGAGGTTTTGTTTGGGGGGAATGAATTTTGAAAATTTTAAACCATTGTCTGTGATTTCAAATTGAAATTGTGAACTAAATCCTAACCGTTCAAATTTTTTTCATTCACAAATCTTAATGAAATTATTTTAACAAGTACGAATCTCGATAAAAATCAATGGCTTAGATTAATTGGAATCAATTGATTTGATTTTGATTTGATTAAAGTTAAAGGGGTGGGGGCCGGCGGGTAGGGAATCACGGGTAAGGCGGGTCATGGGTAGGCGGGTACGGGTAAGCGGGTACGGGTTTGCGGGTAGGCGGGCGGATCGGGCGGGCGGGACGGACCGAGCGGGTAGGGTAGGCGGACCGGGCAGGTAGGGTAGGCGGGTTCACAGGTCATGGGTTCGGCGGGTTTCGGTTTCAAAAATGGATCCTTATTCGGATTTTTAACCAGGTCCGGCCAACCCGCCGAACCCCCCCAACCCTTGGACGGACCGGATCGGGTAGTACCCGGATCACGGGCGGACCGGGACGGGTCACGGGTCACGGGTTTTTTTTAGAACACTGATGCAACTAAATTTTTTTATTTTTAAATAGAACAAAATTTAAATATTTTAATAAAAAAAGTATGTTGGATTTAGTTTTTCATAAAAATCGAATTTAGCGTGCTTGATATGTTGAAATATTTAAATTTAGTGCTATTTAAAATTCAAAAAAAAATCCTACCTAAGTATATAGTAATCAGAGAGGTGTTCAAGATGCGAGCAATTTGGATCTCGTTGGACTTAAATGGGTTCTGTGTCCATTTTGATTCACTTTAGAGTTCATGTAAATATTGACACATGTGAATATTGAAACAATGCATACAAATTTCAAAACGAATTGAACGGATACAAAATCCACCAGATTCAAATTTGAATCTAATGGTCATCATACTCAAATTGTTCCATTTAAGATAAGTGGTCATTTATCTCAAAAATGATGTTACAAAAAAATATTTTTTATATACTTTTAGTGGACAGATTTATTATAAAAAAATTATTTTTATTTGTATAACGACTGATATGAAATTATGTCGAACTCGTAAATAAAATTTATAAACCTGTGTTTATCGTTCAAATAAACTATGTATTGATTTTGGTGTAATTTAAAAATTATTAATCAAGTAATTAAGCACTAATAAAATTCAACCGTCAGTTTAAAATATTCTCAATAGTTTGACTTATAAGTCTTTAATTACGCTGACACATCTAACCAATGAAGAAGAATACATAATGATATATTTAAATTTTGATAATATTTCTTTAAAACATAATTAGAGCATATTCTTCGATGTACGTGCTGACCGGAACACATATCCGGTATCCTCTGCATTGACTCAAAAAGGAATCTTTTGAACAGAGTCAATCCGACCGTCTAATTTAGTGCGGATTTAATTTAAACAGATCTTGAAGTGAATCAGATGGTCCAGATGCATTAAATTCAAAATATTTCCTTTTGAGTTAATGCCGAGGATACGAATTCGTGCGGACCGTCCATCCAAATACTACTCGTTAAGACATTAATTCTCATTTACCAAAAACCACTGCAGCCTGCCATATTTTCCGTGGTTTTCTCTCCAAGACAAAATAGAGTGCGTATCCTCTGAGATACCTCAATTTTTGCGAGACCAACGTGTCAGTATTATTTGAACTTTGAGATTCGCGTAAAACTATTTAAACGGTTAATATTTTCCTTAAATTCACGCAAAGTTTCAGATATCTCAGAGGATACGAAGTCTACAATACAGGGAGATGCAATAGGAATTAGATTAACCTTTCCTCCTTTGACCCACTTGACTCTTTTCGTCCGATATATATCACCTCGCCGCTCTTCTTCTTTTCCATCCAACACCAAGTCCAAGCTATTACAAAGATTCCAAACAACTCCATTAATTAAAAAACAAAAAGTTATACAAAATTTTGCTCTCCTCTTCTGACTTCTTTTTCAGTGCTGCTTTCTTGCTCCACTCACTCTCCATGGACACTATGATCAACTCCATCGATTCTTCTTGCGAGGGAACGGCCAACGGTGCGGTGGGCTGTCCTCCGGCGGCACACTGCCACACGATTTCACCTGCCCTACCAACCACCGCCTCTGAGGCAACCCTTGGACGCCACCTTGCTCGTCGACTGGTCCAGGTTGGTGTCACCGATGTCTTCTCCGTTCCCGGTGACTTCAACCTAGCCTTGCTCGATCACCTCGTTGCCGAGCCCGAGCTTCGCTTGATCGGCTGTTGTAACGAACTGAACGCTGGATATGCCGCTGATGGATACGCGAGGTCTCGTGGTGTTGGCGCTTGTGTGGTCACCTTCACCGTCGGTGGGCTCAGTGTGTTGAATGCCATCGCCGGTGCGTACAGTGAGAACCTACCGTTGATTTGCATCGTAGGTGGCCCCAACTCGAACGATTATGGCACGAGTCGGGTTTTGCATCACACTATTGGGTTGTCTGATTTCTCTCAGGAACTGCGGTGCTTCCAGACCGTCACTTGCTACCAGGTAATTTAATTAGATAATTAAACAAAACCCTTGCCAATTTAATGCTTTTATTTTTCTTTTAATGTTTCAATTTGTAATTTCTGTGTTGGTTCTTCAAATTAGGCTGTGGTGAACAACTTGGAAGATGCACACGAGCAGATCGACACGGCAATTTCAACGGCTATTAAGGAGAGCAAGCCAGTGTATATTAGCATCGGTTGCAACCTTCCTGGCATCTCTCATCCAACCTTCAGTATCGAGCCAGTCCCTTTCTTTCTCAACCCCAAGTAATGATTCTGGCCTTTTAGTTCATAAATTGTTTTACTGGTATTGTTCCAGTAAAATAGATTGGTGATTGTTAACCACCTATACTTTTATTGCATAAATCAGAGTGAGCAATCAAATGGGCCTAGAGGCAGCAGTTGAGGCGACCTTGCAGGTACTAAATAAGGCTGTTAAACCGGTTATGGTAGGTGGACCCAAGATCCGTGTGGCAAAGGCTGGAGATGCTTTTGTTGAGCTAGCTGATACTTCGGGTTACGCGGTGGCGGTCATGCCATCAGCAAAGGGTCTTGTTCCAGAGCACCACCCACACTTTATCGGGACATACTGGGGTGCTGTCAGTACTGCCTTCTGTGCTGAAATTGTGGAATCTGCTGATGCGTACATCTTTGTGGGCCCAATTTTCAATGACTATAGCTCGGTTGGCTACTCTCTCCTTTTGAAGAAAGAGAAGGCGATCATTGTGCAACCTGAGCGAGTCATAGTTGCCAATGGGCCGGCCTATGGTTGCGTCCTTATGAAGGATTTCCTTCATGCTCTTGCAAAGAGGGTTACGAAGAACACAACTGCTTTTGAGAATTACAAGAGGATCTTCGTGCCAGAAGGACATCCACTCAAGTGTGTTCCTAAGGAACCCCTGAGGGTTAATGTCATGTTTAAGCATGTACAGCAAATGCTTTCTGGTAATACTGCAGTGATTGCTGAGACCGGTGACTCATGGTTCAATTGCCAGAAACTCAAGCTTCCCGAGGGCTGTGGGTACGTTATCCTCTTACAAAACTTTGATTTTGGTAATAGTATAGTAGTTGCAAATTATGTGGATGTGAACTTTTCATTTTAATTAGAGATCGATTGTTGTTGACTGTGTAGGTACGAGTTCCAAATGCAGTATGGATCAATCGGATGGTCAGTGGGGGCCACCCTTGGCTATGGACAAGCAGCTACTGATAAGCGCGTGATTGCTTTCATCGGTGATGGTAGTTTTCAGGTAGACTATCTTATTGATCTAATCCTCTTTTTTAAACATGTTAGTTGTTCGAGATGTTGAATATATAGCTGATATTAAAAAATTGTGGAATTTCTCAGGTGACAGCCCAGGATGTGTCGACTATGATTCGTTGTGGCCAGAAAACCATTATATTCCTGGTAAACAATGGTGGATACACCATTGAAGTGGAAATCCATGACGGCCCGTACAATGTGATCAAGAACTGGAATTACACCGGATTCGTGGATGCCATCCACAATGGCGAAGGCAAATGCTGGACTACTAAGGTTTCTTGTTGCATACAAAAATTCTGATGCTGAACAAAAAGGAAAACATTTGAAATTTTAAACTAGAAAATAATTATTCCCAATTAACACAGGTTACATGCGAGGAAGAACTGATTGATGCTATAGCAACAGCTATGGGGCCAAAGCAAGATAGTTTGTGCTTCATAGAGGTGATTGTGCACAAGGATGACACCAGCAAAGAGTTGCTCGAGTGGGGGTCCCGCGTGTCAGCTGCAAATAGCAGGCCACCAAATCCTCAGTAAACTCTGAGATGTTAGATGGTTGGGAATAATTTTGGTTTAATCTACTTGGAAGTACTTATGGTTTGCTTTGTTGTTTTCTAAATTATGTTCTTGAATCTTTGTTGTGTATAATGACCACTTTGATATCGTCACTAGTTGTTTAATTTCCTTTTTCCTTCCTTATCATATTGTTTTTAATCATTGCTAAGAAATAATGCTTACTGTGAGAGGTTCATTTCCAAGTGGTTTTGCCAGAGACGTGGATGTTATCACACTTTTAATCCTAAGCCAGTCGTTTATTTTCAAATCGTACATTCCAAATCACCCTTGCCAGCTATTAACGCAAAGTCAAAATCATAAACGGGTCAGAATTCAGAAACCTCAGCAGAAGTGCACAGCGCAGCGCGAGGATGTCGGCTGTTAGATGTCTATAAGGGGCTGATTTATTTATTATTTATTAACCATCCGATTGATGCTGCATGCCTGCATGAATACGACGAATTATTTGGTTGAATTAAACATTATTTAGGCCTTCCGACGAATCTGATCAAAACAAGTTTGGCTGCAAGTTGATACTCATTTTTGATAATGTCACTTCGCTAGTCAAAATTTAACAAAGGAGACATATTATATATTTAAACATCAATTATTTGGTGTAGATTGTTTTTTTTTTACCAGCTGGCGAACCTTAGGGGGTTCAGAGGGCATATACACCAATAATAGTTCCAAAACAGTAACAGGTGTTAGTGATTTATGTGATTAAATAAAACGATGCACATGAGCAAGACATGACAATTTCTAGGAGCGGACCCACCTTGAGTGGGCAACTGCTCCTTTTGAATTTTGAAATTAAATGAAAAATACAGGTTCGATACTATTTTGTTTCTCTCAGAAAATTGTTTATCCCTCTTTAGAACTTGAAAGTCCGTCATGATATTATTTTGTTATTTTTATTATGTAAGAATATGCTATTGTTATTGTTTTTTATTATGTTTATTGTCTTTTATTTAGTATCCAATTAGTTAATGAGTTTGAACCTAATTTATGTCCCTTCCTATACAAGGTGTACATTACTACATTATCATCAGGTGTAACATCCGTGACTTTCTAAGATCGCAAAAATTAACGGATAATATCTAATGTTTATAGTCTAAATGCTAATAAAATTATTAGTACAAAAATTATATAGATACATCAAAAAGATATCAATTTCTTCTAAAATGTATTTATAATGTGATGTGTGTTTCTGTTAATGTTTTAATTACTTTAATTTTGACCACATATATAATCCTAAAATCATTAACATTGGCAGATAATATCAAATATATGCCATTTAAATGCTCATAAGTTTCTTGTAACAACCAAACCGATGCATAAAATTATGTTAAAATGCATTTTACAATGTGTTATGTGTGGTTGTTAATGTTTTTAATTAATTTTCGTCATATTTGTAATTCTAAGATCACCGAAAACTAATGGATAATAACTAATATTTTTCCTCTAAAACGGCATCAAATTATTTTTGAAAAAATCATACAAATTTGTCGCGTCAAATAAATTCTTTAAAAATACATTTACCTTTCTTGTGTGTCTATTTACGTTTTTAATCAATTATGATCACATTTATAATCTAAACTCACAAAAATCGACGGATACAATTTAATATATGTCATCTACATGCTCATAAATTTATTTGTGTAAAAAATTAAACAAATACATCAAATATGACGCATATAATTATTTTAAAATGTTTTTGCATTGCCTTGTGTAAGTCTATTGAAATTTTAATTAATTCTTGTCACATTTAAAATTATAAGATCATGAAAACTGACAGATACTAATCATTTTATATCGGCTCCCTGTTCATAATTTTTCCTTGCAATAATCAAACGAATATATCAACGCATAAAATTCTTCTAAAATTCTTATACCGCTATGTGTTGATATTTTTAATAATGTTATAATTACTTGAAAAGTGTTGAAATGACCTGCCAAGGGGGTTGGAAAATAAATCTACTGTAATTCCGAGATGCATGAACAGTAACTCTGAAATTTCTACAGTTCGAATCCAGCTATTAATTTTTTTTCGAGAACGCATCTCGAAACAATTAGTTTTTCTGTGCATGTATCTCGAAACAATTCGACGAATAAATTCAGATTGCAAGAATTTTAGAGTTACTTTTCATGCATCTCGGATTAAAGCAGATATGGATCCGAGGGTAATATAGATGTGTGCCTCAGTTAGGTTGGGCTCCACAAAATCAGTATAGTATAGAGAGGAAGGGAAAAAAGAGAAAGAAAGGAGCAGCCACGCGGGTTACTCACTACAGTAAAACCTACACCTCAAATCAGAGAGTACAAATTTCGGAACTTTGTATAGGACGTTCTCCTACATTCTCCTCACTACAGTAAAACCTACACCTCAAATCAGAGAGTACAAATTTCGGAACTTTGTATAGGACGTTCTCCCACATTCTCCTCGCTATAATACCCACATTCATTACTTTCCCTCTCCGATTACCTTCTTTTGAAACAGATGAACGGCATGGACAGACCATCGTTGTGCGGAGTTCTCCTTTCTTTCCTTTAATAAAAGAGTTATCTCCTTCTCTGGAGCACGGTCAACCAATTGCCCACGTTTGTGTGTATTTTAAAATTGTTCTGTGTGGCATTGCTTGTTCTCATGAAGTTTCAGAGTTTCAATTCTGCAAACATGTGCGCATTTTCTTTTTTGGTAGTATGGCATTCTCATTTCAACTCCTCTGTTAATTGCTAGGCAAAGAGATCCAATCAGAAAGTGCCCATATGAAGTTCCATTGTACAAAAAATGAAGTATAATTGACATTAAACAGAAACACTTCCGAAAAGGCCGTTTGTTTTGTACTACCATGAAAGTAAGCACCGACAAGCTTTCACACATCAGGAAACCTGCCAAAAGAGTAAACAACCCCTGTACAAACCATGACAAAACAAAACAAAATGTCTCTTTCATGCATCCTTTTCTTTCTTCTCTTAACTAATTTGTTCCAAAATGTCATTGTTTGAAGCTGAAAGAAGCCGGTTGTTTTGAAGCAGATGATGAGGAAAAGAAGCTCTACACTTGGCAATATGTGATTTCAACTTGGGTATATTAGGATGTGCGCTCTTACATCTGTGGCACCGCAATTCCATTTCTAACAATTTCTCATCAGTTAACTTTGCTGACCCATGTTCTTCAATTTCATCCGTAACATCGACCGAATCACGAAAGAAGGCGGTGGTGAATGAATTCCAATGTTTTTTGTTTTTTAAAGATGGTGAATCAAAATCCTGGCTTATGACATGGAGGTGGAGTTGCCGCATTGACGGAACCTGAATTAATAATAAAACAAAATGTATTTCATCAGATCTTAAAACTGTTATGCATCTGAATAAATATGATATGATGTAATCAAAACCACATAACCTTCCAAAACAATGGTTTGTGAAAGTTAATCAAATCAAAACTTCAAAGTTGATTTCATTAGAATCCCCTTAGAATCACAAAATGTTTTCCCCTTGGTATCACATCAAAACTTCAGTTGGTGTCTAGGAGGAAAATAACATAGAGAACCCTCCAAAGATAATTTCAGTCAATCAAATCTTTCAATGACAATATTACCCCTCAATTTAACTTTTCTTGTACTGGCCGAGAGGTGTGCCCCCTTCAACAAAGTAAAGAGAAGTCTTAAATGCAGAATTGGAATAATTTCTGCTGGACAAACATCAATATTTTTCCTTTTTTGGAAGGTAAATTTGATAATTCAGAATTCTGCATAGTTACAGCAAAGGTAATGTACTAACCGAATGATATCCTATCCTAAAGTACAGAGAAGGATCTTCACTAAGGAACTTATTGACCCATTTCACACCAGCAGAATGCATAGATCGTAACATGGGAAGGTGTTCTCTCTTTGCATCTTCAAGACAATCTAGGCCGTTCAGTCTTGACAGCACAAGCACATGCTTTTTAGCCTAAAAGTATTTTTTTAAGAAACAATTAGAGAAGATATAAATACTGAGGGCCTTTTTCCAAATGCGACCCAATAACAAACAACTGCCAATAAGCTATTTTAACAGAAAACAAGCAAAGGGAAAATATATATTGAGCTTTCATTGTTTCATGAATTGCTTATAAAGCAATTGGGCTAAGTAGGTTGAATTTATACAAATTCAAAGGTAGTTTAGTTCATGTTTACTTATTTAAGGTTGGTGTTTTTTGCAAATGAACAAAACATATAATACGAATTTCGGGATTGGGATTTTTTTTATACTTTTCACTTGCAAATGATGCAAAAGTAAAAGAGGTTGAAAAATATAGAGTTCTATGGCAAACCTTGGGATATAAATCATTCAATACTATAAGGTTATCTGATATCTCCAATAAACCATCTTTATGTTTCTCAGGATCCTTAGCCGTGTTATAAAGTGCAAGTGCCCATGACCCCCAATTCCTTGATTTAACCTCCTCCCATTTCTCATTATTTTTAGATTCTCCACTAGTTTTCTCCTTTGATTCCACAAGCTTTTGCTTCTTGTTCCTCTCGAGACAAGCAACAGATGCGAAACTCTCAAAGAGAGAAGAGTATGCGTCACGAAGGATCTTGCAACCTTTAGTGTAGTCATTTTCAAGGTAGTTTGGTCTCTGTGGATTCATGTTAGGTCCAAGTACGTGTATTACATGAGTTACGCCTTCTCTTTGGTACAGAGGAGAGGTAGAAGGAAGTGGTACAGAAACTGCACTGCCTGGATTTAGGGTCCCGGCCCGTTCCTTTGTCGCCACTTCCAAAACCTCTCCTGCTGCTTTGAATATTGCTGCATTTACACCACCACCTCCAGGTCTTAGCCTCCTGGCAAATAGAAATAAATGATTATCCTTATTAAGTAGCAATATTTACTCAGGGAAGAGGTAATAAAACAGAAACATTAACAGCACTAACAATTCAATTAAGCTTACCAGTTGGCAGCATTTGCAATGACTGTACATCTCAATCCTCCTTTTGAATACAATTGAGTAATGTCTCCCACAAAAGTTATAAACCGGCCTGAATCAATCCCCTTTTTCACTGCTTTTTGTCTAACCAGAGACAAAATTCTTGACTTATCGCTCAAATCCACCAATGCTAGTCTCACGTTATCTACTCTTTTCAGGAAATCTTGTGCCGACTCAACTATGATATCTGATGCCTTATCCAAGTCAAACTGAAAATCAGATGTCGAAATAGATGGAAACGCAAGAGTAGGAAATTCATTCCCAGAAACATTTCCTGACGAGTTGTTTCCTTCTTTCTCCTTTTTCTTAAAAAAATTCATGATACTTGGTTGTACACTTTCCTTTTTACTCTTCTGACCAAACTCACCAGAGGAGAGCTTATCAGAAGGGCCCAATTCACTATACATTTTAATAGCATCTTTCACGTCCTTGTCATTCTGGCAGAATGTGATACGAGAGAAACCTTCGTTCAAGTTTGGAGCCTCCTTGTTTTGTAGCATTTTGTTTACAACTGCAGCAGCTTTACCGCCCTGCAAGTTGCCTTCATGGTCGGTTCGGTTGACGGAACGGGAAATGCACACTTTAGCAGGGAGGTCGAGCACAACTGCATGTATGTCAGTGTGGGACCCGCAGAGCTTCATGAAATCAGCTCGTTGTTCTTTTGCTAAGTTGCACCTGTCAATGAAGACACTTTTTCCTTCATTTAGTGCATCAGCTGCAGCTTTCAAACTCTGCACCTTTGTTCCAGTTTTGCCATTGTTAATTGTGTCCTATATAGATGGTGCAATTTTATGACAAAGTAACACAATTAGATAAAGCTTTTATTCACAGAAATGTAGGCTAAAGTTTTTCAGAATGGATCACATTTTTGGTGAAAAATTGCTCAAAAATTTCCAAAGTAATTCATTGAAAGAACAGAAATGAGACCTGGCAGATTCGAACCCAGGTTCGCTTTGAAGAGGTTATGACAGCTTCACAGAAGGTGCTCTTGCCACTACCAGGCGGGCCCACCAAGATCACCATGACGCTTCGATTTGGCTCTTCTTCTAAAGAGAATTAAGATGGATGTTCTCAATTAAAACGTAAGAAAAGAAATATAACTAAAATTTTCGATCAAAAAGCTTGCCTTTGATCGGAGTTTTAGACTGAGACGGCGTACCTCCGTCCATCTCTCCACCTTCTCTCTCGTCGAGGAATCGGTAAGTGAAGTCACCGAGAATGAGGTTTTGCACTGACAGAACGGTTGGACTGGATTCAGATTGCTTCCAACTTATGGCCCAAAGTCCGTAAGCAGCCCACCTTGTAGCCCATAATTGCAAAATAAAAAAACTAAAAAAGAGTATGTGTGGCTGCTGGGATTCGAGCCCAGGTCTCCACGGCCACAACGTGGAATTCTAACCACTAAACTACAGCCACCTTGTTGAAATTAATTCGAACATATTAGGATAAAACATAGTACCTTAGTACCTTACTAAATGAAACGGTTTTAGGCTGATTTTTTTTATTAATAAAAAATAAAATAAACAAAGTTTGAGCGATCCAGCTTACCTGTGAGGCGAGTAACGGAGTAGGAGAGAGAGAGGAAAGACCGAAAGAGTGAGGAGAGTTCATGGCAAAGTTAGCAGTGATAGATCTAGCAGAGTTCTCAGACCCAAACCAGAAGGACCTTCTAGAAGCTTCTCGTTACTGGGGTTGCTTCCGTGTGATCAACCACAGCATCCCTGGAGGTCTCCAGTCCGAAATGAAGGCCGCTGTCAAGTTCCTCTTCGACCTCCCCGATGATGTCAAGCGCCGCAATGCTGATGTCATCCATGGAAGCGGTTACATGGCGCCCACTCCCAAGAACCCTTTGTACGAGGCCTTTGGTCTTTATGACGCCGCTTCTTTGTCTGACGTCGATGCCTTTTGCTCTCTCCTTGATGCCCCAAGCCATGTCAGGTTATCATCAATATTTTTATTAAGATTAAAAAGCTGGTAACTTGTGCTCATTTTATGAATATTTGATACTGTCGTTATCTGATAAAGATTTTATGTTCTGTCATAGGTTTTCCAGTGAATAATACCTGATCACTGGCAATTGAGATGATTTTAGCAAATATCTGTAATTACATTATTTATTTTCAATTTTAGCCTAATTTACTAAACTTACACTTTAATAGTTGAAAATTCTTCAACTTTTTTAATTTTTCTTAATGATCATGAAAGGGAGACGATCAAGGCCTATGCCGAAAGTTTGCACAAGGTGATTGTTGATGTAGCAACGAAATTGGCTGAGAGCATGGGCTTGAAAGATCAAAACTTTAGTGATTGGCCGTGTCAATTCAGAATCAACAAGTACAATTTCACACAAGATTCTGTTGGTTCTGATGGAGTGCAGATCCATACCGATTCGGGTTTCCTCACTCTGTTACAAGAAGATGAGTGTGTGGGTGGTCTGGAGATATTGGATCCGGGTTCAGGTTCTTATGTCGAAGTTGACCCGGTACCTGGTACTGTCCTTGTCAATCTTGGTGATGTTGCTAAGGTACTTAATTACTTATCCATCACTGTCTTATTTTATTTGTACTATTAGGAATTGATGGACAAGTTTAATTTGAAGAGTTGGGGATCTTTTATCAACTGGTCAAGAGGCAGTTTTTCTATTCCCATACATCTTTCTATTTCTTCTCTTTCTAACTTGATGAAGAGTTAATGACGGGCATTTATAAACAGTAGAGAATCAATATAGCATATTACATCAAGAGGAGGGAAAAACTCCAGCTGAATTTGTGAATAATGTAGGCATGGAGCAATGGTGCACTCCACAATGTGAAGCACAGGGTGCAATGCAAAGCCGCAACACCGCGGTTCTCTATCGCTCTCTTTCTATTGGCACCAAAAGATGACAAGGTGGAGGCACCGACAGCTTTTATTGATTCAGATCACCCGCGTTTGTACCAAACTTTCAAGTACAAGGACTACCGAAAGTTGATGTTGTCGACAGGATTGCATGCCGGTGAAGCCCTCTCCCAGCTACTTATATAACTGTAACAATGTGTGATGATTATATGCAAGGAAATACATGTTGGAGGCTGACCCAACTTACATGCAATCCTACCTCGACCAACACCAAGTACACATTCCCAGCTTCCATACATTATATCACCCAAAGTTTAGCCTTGGGAAGATTTGGGGACAATTCAACATAACAGTGATAGCAACATGCTTAATCAATTTTTTTTTATTACGGGCAATATGCATTGTATTACGCCCAACTTGCTTTTTGTAAAAATGTTCATGTCCCTGTACTGTCTAATAAAACAGTGAAAGTACCAGCTGTGTGTTGTCTTGAGATATTTGCCCAATTGCATCGTTGCATCAACAGGCCAGGTTGCACACAATCTCGCCATTATCACTTTAATCAGGGAGAAAAAGAAAACTTCACTCTTCTAAATACTACGATTTGAGATGCAATTAGTATTCTTAATAACACTGTGTAGATAGCAGCATGATCAACATTTAGAGAAAAATTCAAAACCACTGGCATTATCTCATAATTAAAATGTATTCCGTCCAGCTACAGTATTGGATGGGAAAAACCATCCCGTTTTTCTTATATTTCGATTTTTCACCCAAAACGTTCTCTTTTCATGATATTTTATATTTTATTTTCGATTAATAAAAAAATCGGCGGTTTTACGGGCTGTGTTGATATTAACTTTGAAAGTCAAACGGCTATAACTACCCAAAGACGGTCAAATTGTTGTCACAGACTTTCTTCCCTGGGCACCTTTGAACTAGGTCTAGATGCCGAACTGAGAGTAGGTCCGATGCCCATCGGACCTACCTTTTTCGATGAGTGAAATGACCATCAGATTTGCATTAAGATTCGTGCGAACTCATTAATATCCGTGTAAGTATTTTCAGTTTCTGTGCACAAAAATCTCAATGATAATTGGACGGCGTTAGAGCTAATTGAACCTAAAAATAGGTCCGATGCCCATTGGACCTACTCCTATCTCCTAGATGCCATGTGAAATTTATGCTACTGCACACTGCATTACTGCAAGAAGCCCAAATATGAGAGAACATGTTGACATTTTTACAAACACATAACGGTCACATGAGATTGATCCGCTATAATTGAACAAAACTATAATTCATTAACGTGGCTAATTTTCCCAAGGCAGAGTCAGATTTTCAAAATATAAAAATTAAACATGATATTAATATTAAAATGTACGTATTTGGAGACCAAATTTTATATTTTTTGGATTTTTTCTAACTATTTTCTTAAATAGGTACAAAATCAATGTTTTCATATAATTCTGGACCATCCAAAACAGTGATTTTGTATCTGTCTAAAAAAATAGTAAAAAAAAAAATTCAATATATATAAAATTTGATTTTCAAGCATATTTTAGTATAGAGATCATGTTGAGCAGTTCGGATCGACTGTTTGGACTTCAAAAACAAAAATAAGAATATAGAATATAATTAGAGCACAAAATCAATAGTACATTTTAACCCTACTCTTTTACTAAATTATGTATTAAATTATATAGGAGCAGAGGCAGGGACGGGAAGAGCCAGAGAGGCTGGGGCAGTAACAGTGTACCAAGCACAAAGGAGATGTAACCCTTAAACTTGGTACAGAGCTCCTTGAGGCTTTGCAAGAATAGTTTTGCTGTATTTTGGATATCTTAGTAATTTTTTTTGTCTTTTGAAGCTCTAAGAGTTTTTGGCTGTATTAATCCAGGGTAGCTAGTTTGTGGTGAAACTGAATGTAATATGATAGATATATTACGAAAAAAATTATATTATTTACTATTATAAAAAACGGATATCCGTATCTGTTTAATATCTGATGTGTATTCTTATCCGCCTAATATTTAATCCGTTTGCAGTACCCCTACTTGATCCATTGGCGAAGAACTAGTTTGGCTTAATTAGTCGTTAGACCCTGGTCAAATTGAGCAGTAATATTTATAGCCGACTTTGTAGCTAGTCAAACTATTGTGTCTCGGGCTAGATTAATTAATTTTCTGTATCTTTTCTTAAAGATGTCATCAATCAAAGAATATATCCTCGTAAAGACCTCGTCAAATCTAATGTTAGGGAGCAGAGCAGGCTTCCTGCAACTATTACATAAAGAGTATACCTAAATATTTAGCAACCGTATTCAGTCTAATTTTAGAATATAATTTAGCAGTCAGATAAATTAAGGGGGTTACGTTACCGTTTGACAATTTCGTAAGGTGTCTTCACCATGCAGTGCTTGCTTTGATTTCAAACTAAGAATAGCATGACCAACTAATTCCTTCATTTTGGGCAAAGAAAAAGGACCAAGCCAACGCATGCAACTCTCTTCCTGCCATGCATCCCTATATATGTAGACATACTTACCTTGCATGTAAAGCGGCATCCGAAAAAACTATTGTCGCTAGCTCCGAAGCCATCTCGCCTTCTCGCCATCTCGATCAATAGCCATAGCCCGGGCCTAATTGATTACTTCATATATTAAAGCTAGGGCTCTCGCACTTCGTCAATGGCATCCACGTCCTCAACTTTCTTAAAGGTTTTCAATCGATTTGATGTAGATGGAGACGGCAAGATCTCGCCTGCCGAGCTCGTGGCAGCCATGCAGACAATTGGTCAACAACTGAGTGTCAAGGATGCCGAAGCTGTGGTTGAGTCTGTTGACTCCGATGGGGACGGTATGCTGAGCATGGAGGAGTTCAAGAAACTGATGGAAGAAGGAGAGGACGTCGGCAAGGAGAAAGAGCTCAGAGAGGCATTTGAGATGTACGAGATGGAAGGAGAGGGGTGCATCACTGCAAAGAGCTTGAAAAGAATGTTGAGTCGCCTCGGCTCATCACGAAATGTTGAGGAGTGCACGGTGATGATCCGCCAGTTCGACCTTGACGGGGATGGAGTGCTTAGCTTCGAGGAGTTCCGGGCTATGATGACGGCTTGAAGCTAGTGTTTAAGATGCATGTTTTGATGCTCAAGCAAAATTCTGTTTATATTGAATGTATCTATTTTCTTTGCTTTTGTTTTTGGTTTGTAGTCCAATTGAATATATGTTTTACAAGGACAACTAATTGTACTTAACAATTAGAATTCCACTTTGAATCCAATATAAACATACTGATCATGATTCTTGTCCTCATAATTTTCATTGCTTTTGTGCTTCTTTAATGTGTATTAAAGTGAGTCACGAATTATTAGCAATGAAAATTACATTTTAGCCAAAAGATTAATTAGTCATGGACGCACTTTCAAGCATTTGGTATTTGTAGGGGTGCAAACGGGTCAGATATTATCCGACTGTATCCGAATCCATGTCTGTCCGTACAGATACGGATATGGTTTTAATTTTAATTATCCGTATCCGAATAGTAAATATATAATATATAGTTTAACATATATTATGAAAAAAATTTATGTTATACACTATTATAAAAGACGAATATCCGTATCTATATCCATTTAATATTCTTAACATCCGATCCATATCAGTATCCGTCTAATATCCGATAGTATCCATATCTAAAGAAAAGCGGATACGGATATGGTTTTACCACTATCCGATCCGATTGCACCACTAGGTATTTGTATCAGGCAGAGAGCTCAATTTATGAACAATAGAAAGAAGTTCAAAACTACACAAGCTACCTAATTTATCCTTCCACAACCTCAAGAACCTAAAGATAACCATCTCTTCCCTTTTCAATCACAATCACATAGAAAAAGGCAAATACTTGGTTACAATTAGTACTCATTAAAATGTATAGCACCAACTTTCCAGACAAGAAAAGTGGTGCCAAACATAATTATGGTAATTAAAAGAAAAGAAACCACAACTGCAAGCACATCGGCACCAAAAGGGTTACTAATGGTCCATTTTCCCTGCGGCAACCCCCTTTTACTGTCATCAAGCAAGTTTGATGGTGCCTCCGGGAGACGGGATCCCCTTTTCTTACCTTTATCAGTCTCTCTGATAGCTTCCAAAACTTTACTTCCAAATTCAGATTTTGGGGGCTTGGAATTCGACTCAGTATACTTCGAGAGTACACGTGCAGCTCGTAACCTCTCGCGTGCAGTTAAAGGAGGCCTCTTGCTGTCCATGCTTGGAAGGGCATTTTTGTCATTGTTTTGTGGTTTTTCTTCTGTGTTTGCTTGCTCTGATATTTTTGGCTTGGTGATTGGTAGGCCATTTCCATCTGTTGTTGCTGAGATTATAGTGCATCTGTTCTTCTTTGGTGCATAGAAATAAATTGCATTTTGTTTATAGTGTCTAATGCTAAGGCAGGGTTGATTAGACCATGATCCAGTCCTCGACAGGCTACCTAGCTTTACCTACAACATATCAGATCAGAGTTAACTATTAATTGGTTGTTTGTCATTCCTCAATTTAACAACAAAGTAACTTCTCAAACCAAACCAAGTTATGTTTTTAAATAATTAATTAAAAGGAAAGAAAGAATTAATAAGAATGTTTTCCACACTCAATAAATTTAAATTATCTTCACCAGAATTGATCAACTCAGACGCCACAAAAATTGGAAGCATTAAAGAAGTCATTTAAATTCTTATACCAATGGGCTATCAATCTGTAGGTTTTTGGTTATGATCCTAATAGATTACCACTAGACAAGTCACACAAGTATATTGTTTTACATACATATTGGGTTTTAATGTTATTTATAGAATTTGGATAAGGACTTAGTCAGGGGCACACAATCAGCATTTGTTCTGTAAATAAAACCAAATCTGACAGTAAAGGTGAGAACATATTATTTCTTCAATAGGTTTAATAACATTATTCTTAGGAGCTACTTTGGCTCTTGCTGAAGGGTTTTCTTTTTCTTTTTTTCCTCTTCACAGTAAAGCTTTACTCGGATCTCCATCAGAAATCAGGTTGTTAAAACTTAAATTTTCTATATGATGAAATCTCCAGTTAAAATCTGAATAATAAAGGTTTGTAAACTTGATCAATAACCGCATCAGGAAACGTAAATAGTTCTCAGGATTTAACTTGCAGCGGAGATGTAGAACTGGTAAATACAAAAAAATAATAAAAAGAAGAAGAAGAAGAACTTACACGGGACCCAATCTCCGAAAAGGAGTTCATTGCAGTCACCATTTTCCCACCATCCGCCTTTCTTCACAGATAAACAGAGAGAGAGAGAGAGAGCAAGTGAGAAGAAGCGAGGGAGGGGTTCTAATCACTCTTCTCCTAATCACTCGTTGCCAAGGGATAGAATTCACCGTCATTTTTATCCATGCCCAAATAATCTCAAAATTCGCCAACTCTGCCCACAAATTGAAAATTCTATCAAAAATATCCAAGCCGGCTAATAATTAGCCGATTTCTAATTTTTATTAGAAACCGCCGGTCCCTATTTTTTTTTTTTTTTTTTTTGAAAAAGTTATAAATTTTTTTATTAAAGTTTTAAAAAAATTTGATATGTTTCTTTGATAAATTTATTAACCGGTTTCTATCTTTTTTTTTTTAGAAAAAGTTATATTTTTTTTATTTTTTATTAAAGTTTTAAAAAAAATTGATATGTTTTAGAAAAATATATAATTTTTTTTAAGTTTTAGAAATTTTTGATATGTTTCTCAGATATAAAAATATATAATTTAGTTTATTAGAATTACTGAAACAAATAATCCGGATCAATATTTTCAGATCAAGTTTTTCGCGGCTATAAGAAAAAATAAAATATTTCATTGTATGCTATTAGAAAAAATAAAACAACCATAACTTTAAAAAATGAAATGGATCAAGGGTCGGAATCATCGTTTTTTTTTTTTAAACTTTAAACGGCCATAACTTTTGCTAGGAAAGTCGGATTTATGCATATGACCCCAATTCGGAAAGGGGAGGAGGACACGGTGGCGACCGTCACCCTGGGGTTTACCCCGGGTATCCGGAAAAATCAGAATCGCCAAAAAGGGAGTAACTAGCAACTGTATAAGAGGAACGCCGGATAAATGGGTAATTGCAAATGTAGGAGAATCGATGGTCTATATGGGCCATAGTTTGGATAAAGGCCTGCTAGATCTGCTCTGAGGCCCAAAATACGGCCTCCCTCCTGTAAAACGACATATTCTAACGGGTTCCACTTTTTCGTGCCCAATTTCAAAACAAGTGATTTTGGCATTTTGTTGTTTTAGCTAATTCAGTGGGAGTCAGATAGTAGTACAACTTATTAGAATCAGTACTGTCAATTAGACTTAGGTGTATATATGTAATTATATACACAACTGGGATGAAAGCTGAAAAATGCTTTCTCTAGAAAACAGAAAAAAGAAAATAAGAACGAGTGACTGTTGTTAGATTTCTCTTAGTGAAAAAAAAAATAAGAAAGAAAGACAAAGGCACCTTGAATCAATAGTTACGCAATTGCCATTACCTCACTAATCTACCTTGAATCAATAGAAACTGCATGTTATATAAAAAGATTTCCCAAAACTTAATAAGATCCCATATGCTATACACATTTATCTTAGAGCTGGTTTTTGCCTGACATTTGAAAATTGAACATCTCCATTTAGAACAGAACCAAGAAACTTCTCTGATTCCTCCATTGTCAGATTTTGTGTCAAAGTCGCAAATTTGCCCCTTCGAGGCTTGTAAGCCACAAGAAGCTTGTCATAGGATTTATAACCAGATTTATCAAAAGATGAAAGAAATGCTGATTGTTTATTTGCATCCAGCAGCGCATACGTGACTGAACTTCCTGACTGCCGCCTCACCAAAGTCTTCTGAGAAATCTGAGATAAGAATGGCAAAGAGGTGAGCGGCTTGGATATTTTTGATAGAATTTTCGATTTGTGGGCAGAGTTGGCGAATTTTGAGATTGTTTGGGCATGGATAAAAATGACGGTAGAATTCAGGTTTCGCAACTTGATACGTCAGTCAGATTGGGGTTCCACGTCCTATCAGTACCTAAACGAGTCAATCGTACAGCCGTTCGATCACAATTAGATCCGTGCCAGAGAGTACTTCTACGCAGATGAACGGTTAGAATTTTGTCCATGAAGCGGTTGGATTTGGGTACCGTACGACCACCGCACGAGAGTTGCCAATTTGCCATCCAACAAGAGAGTAACTAGCAACTGTATAAGAGGAACGCCGGATAAATGGGTAATTGCAAATGTAGGAGAATCGATGGTCTATATGGGCCATAGTTTGGACAAAGGCCTGCTAGATCTGCTCTGAGGCCCAAAATACGGCCTCCCTCCTGTAAAACGACATATTCTAACGGGTTCCACTTTTTCGTGCCCAATTTCAAAACAAGTGATTTTGGCGTTTTGTTGTTTTAGCTAATTCAGTGGGAGTCAGATGGTAGTACAACTTATTAGAATCAGTACTGTCAATTAGACTTAGGTGTATATATGTAATTAGATACACAACTGGGATGAAAGCTGAAAAATGCTTTCTCCAGAAAACAGAAAAAAGAAAATAAGAACGACTGACTGTTGTAAGATTTCTCTTAGTGAAAAAAAAAAATAAGAAAGAAAGACAAAGGCACCTTGAATCAATAGTTACGCAATTGCCATTACCTCACTAATCTACCTTGAATCAATAGAAATTGCATGTTATATACAAAGATTTCCCAAAACTTAATAAGATCCCATATGCTATACACATTTATCTTAGAGTTGGTTTCTGCCTGACATTTGAAAATTGAACATCTCCATTTAGAACAGAACCAAGAAACTTCTCTGATTCCTCCATTGTCAGATTTTGTGTCAAAGTCGCAAATTTGCCCCTTCGAGGCTTGTAAGCCACTAGAAGCTTGTCATAGGATTTATAACCAGATTTATCAAAAGATGAAAGAAATGCTGATTGTTTATTTGCATCCAGCAGCGCATACGTGACTGAACTTCCTGACTGCCGCCTCACCAAAGTCTTCTGAGAAATCTGAGATAAGAATGGCAAAGAGGTGAGCGGCACTCTTATATTGTGATTTTGCTTAAGATTGCCTTTCAAAAAAATCAATAAAAGTGAAAGATTCTCTATCATAATTCCTACCCATACAATGAACAAATGGTCTATCATTGTAAATCCAACCCGAACAAAACTGTCAATCAAAGGACAATGTTGTCATAAGTTCTTAAAAATAGAATCTGCCTTTGCTAGTTAAATAAACAAGAAAATTTACCTCTGTCAAAATTTTCTCCAACATTTCCTTAGATTTAGAAGACCTGAATACGCCAATGACACACACAGCAATCTTCTCACCGCACACATTGTCGAAATTTGAAACGGAGAGAAGAGGAACAGGAGCCACTGGCTGATCTGGCTGAGATTGTTTTTTGGGCTTGTGTGAAGCCGCCACTTTCTTATTTTTTCTCTCAAAGCTTTCAAGCAGTGACTTGAGTTCATCGATGCCAGATTTCAAATCCCTAACAGAGATACCTGCCTTTATAACATGCTCTTTCCCATCTACTGTTCGGCCAATCACGGCCGGGATGTTTGTCACGCCTAATCTTCTCAAAATTGGATCTGATGCATCATGAACCTATGTAAACATGACATTGTAAGAATAACACTTCATGTTTTACCATTTATATCCCTTTTTTTACCAAAGATTTGATGATAAATCAGAACAATTCTAGATCAACTGTAATTATTTCAAAAAATATTGAGTACTGTACCTGTGCATCATAAAACAAAAGGCGCTTCCTGTATAAACCACTGAGAGCACGCCACATCACAGGTGTATCTTTCTTGGTTGAAAGTAAAAGCACCTGAGGAAGGTTCTCTACATTGTTCGAGGGAAAAACAAATTGACTAATATCTACTCTTCTAGAAAACCTAGGCAAGTGCTCCTGACAGAATGTCTTCAAGCTCTTTGCATTGTACTCTCCATTGTATTCAACCAAGGATCCCTTATCACTTGAGGCATATGAGTATACAAACAAGCGTGCAGACCTACTACCAGTTAAACTGGCTTTCTGACACAAACTTTTCTCATTTGCACAGTTTATTTTCCCGGCCTTCAAGGCTCCATCTAACGAGCCAGCTACATCCTCTACTAGGGTTTCGAGAGCAAAGTATTGTCTTGAGCCAGGGGTGAAGAATAATAAAAGCCAAGTCATCCCTCGGTCAACAATTTGTTTATTATAATACTGAGAAGTAACATCTACAATTTCAGCAGACGTAGCAGATCTGGAATTAGAATTTGACCCACCAAAGTTACCAAATCTGCCCGATCTGGATTTAGAATTTGACCCACCAAAGTTACCAAAACCACCAGATTGGGATCCACTTCCACCACCAAACAAATTGGAAAATATGTCACTGAATCCAGACCCACCACTGGGATCACCCCCACCAAAAGAGAAAGTGAATGTTCTGGAGTTCCCTTGACCTCCCGTTGATTGCCATCCACTTGGGTCTGATCTGAAATAGTTACTACCAGGTCCTGCTCCACCACTAGTGAAGTAAGTGTAACCATCATGATTTCCACCAAAATTAGTGTTCTCAAAACCTGGGTTAGGTGTGTCATGTCCATAAAGATCATAGTTCTTTCTCTTTTCTTCATCTGAGAGAAGTTCATAAGCTGAAAAACATATTTTAAAAACACTCTCTTAGTCCTGATAAATGGTTGGCAAAACTCCTTTTTAAATGAATAAAGAGTATAAATACAACTAAACACGAATGAGTAATAGCGCCAAATAACAAATTACCATTGTTTATCTCAGAAAACTTCTCTTGAGCTCCCTTGGCTTTGTTCTTATCAGGATGATACTGCAAAGAGAGCCTGGAATTGTTTCAAATAAATTAGCAGAGGAAATGTAACAACTACTACAAATAATTATATAGTGTTATACAAAAATAATCCCATACTTGTGAAAAGCTTTCTGAATATCACGCTGGCTTGCATTTTTGTCAACTCCAAGGACCTGCAACAAAATAAAAATTCAATTTTACAAACCCACAACAACAAGGTGACGAAATTCGTGAAATTCAGATAAATTGGAATGTAGACAGTTAAAATAAAATAAACTTTCTGCTGTATTGAATTGTTACAGAGCCAATGGTGAGATCATATCGGTGGTAATTGAACGATTCATCTGTAATTTTCAGAAATAATCTTCTTGAAAATATCTTGTTATTAGTAAATTGCATTGTGATGGCAAGCATTATTAACAATTAACTCAACCATCAGACGTCCAGAAAAGGCTTAAATTATTCCAGTGAAAGGCACTCGCTTAACAAACCAAAACCAAACAAAAATCAAAAGTAGGCCACAGCCTTACTTCATTAAATCGAAAATAAGAACAAAAGCCTGTAACTAAAAGGAAAGAATGAATTGATTGATATCTCCTCACCTTATAGGGATCAAGGTTCTTCGCTGCGAATAGAGGTAGCGCATTGAGCACGAAGAAAGAAACCAAGAGAATTCGCCGTACCATAGCTGCACTTTTGTACTTAGAAAGTCCGCTTGTTTTCTTCTCTCCTCTTTTTCGATAGCGGTGTCGTTTCTTCTAATCGATTCGAAGGAGGAGGTGGTGTGTTCCGGTTTTATAAAAGTCGGTGAGAAACTGGCGAGGAATTTCCCTTTTAACATAGTGTTGAGAGTTTGTCCGATGGGCATCGGACCTATTTTATTTCGACGGGTTTAATCACTGTTAAATTTGCATTAAGATTCGTGTGAAATGCTTTAAATTTCGCGCGAGTCTGTTTTGAGTTTCGTGGACGCATCTTAAAATGGATCGGAGCTCGTTGAACTTCAAGTAGATACGATGGGCATCGGACCCACTCCGTTCTCTTTAACGTAACATAGGTATAGAAGTTTCGCGGTGATGAGATTCGAGAAGTTTCATTCTGCCGGACACGCGGCAGAATCTCCCTTTTCCACGAAATTGGACCAATGGGAATTCAGGATTTGGCGTGGTTAATTTGCCGGGAGGGATTAACCGTGAAATTAAACTGTTCGGAATCTTTTCTCGAGTGAAAGGCCCTCCGAACGGTGAGAGGGGGTGTCCGATGCCTATCGGACCAAACTCAGTTCGATGAGTAGTTTTTACCGTTCGATCCCCTTTAAGATTTGTGCATATTACTTCAATATCCGTGCGCACAGATTTTGAAGTGAATCAAACAGTAGAAACCACCAATCGAATCAACTTTGGTCTGATGGGAATCAGACACCGCTCTCTCCCCTTCCGAACATCCTGTTCTGTTTCTGCCCATAGAATAAACCCAACTCTAAAAGGAGAGGGGGGTGTCCGATACCCATCGAACCAGAGTCTGTTCGAGGGGTGGTTTCTACCATTCGATTCACTTTAAAATCTGTGTACATCACTTTAATTCCGTGTTGTTTGCTTAAATATCCGTGTGCACAGATTTTGAATTTGATCGAACGGTAGAAATCACCCATCGAACAGACTCTGGTCCGATGGGCATCGGAAACCCCCTCTCCCAGCTCTAAATGCAGCCCATAATGGATGAGTGTGTATCCTCTGAGATATCTCAAGTTTTGTGTGACTGTCGTGTCCGGTGCCTACTTGGGACTAGCGCAGGGGGCAATATTATTTGTGCTTTGAGATTTGTGTAGAATGTATTTAAACAGTAGAGATTTTCCAAAAAGTCATGCAAAGTTTGAGATATCTCAGAGGATACGAATTCATAATGGACGGAGTTCGAAGTGTGTATATCTCAATTTTTGCGTGACTGACGTGCCCGGCGCCTATTCGGGAAAACGTAGGGGACCAATATTATTTGAGCTTTGAGATTCGTGTAGAACGTATTTGAACGATTGAGATATTCCAAAAAGTCACGTAAAGTTTGAGCTATCTCAGAGGATGTGAATTCATGGAGTTCTACCTCTATTTAAGAGTTCATAGGAGTAGGCCCGATGGGGATCGGACATACTTTTAGATTCAATTAGCTCTAACACCGTAAAATTAGCATTAAGATCTGCGCGCGGAAATTAAAACATACGTGCACGGATTTTAATTAGTTCACACGTATCTTAATTTAGATCGGATGGTCACACCAATCTAACGAAACTAGGTCCGATGAGCATCGGACCTACTCTGAATTCATTTAAGAGCAGGGTTAAGTGACACGTCAACTCTCCGACGGCTTCATACAATCAAATATGCACCTGGTTCAGAACCCCAAGAAAAGACCATTATTCTAAAACGTGGGGCCCACATATACATCCCAATCCGGCCACTGCATCTCCCCAGTGGTCCCTCTTTAACCTAAAAGCAACCCTCCTACAGCCAGGCAACGCCACCTCTAGTATCTCTCTCTTCGCAGCCGAGTCACCCTTCTCTCTCTCTCTCTCCCTCTCTATACCTCCGATCACTCTCGGACGTCCGATCAGTCTCCGTCGATTTCAGCGGCGATGGCGCTCTCCGCCGACGACGTACAGACCATGTATTCGCTCCTGTTGAACTCTCTAAGCTCAGAAGTGTCAATTCGCAAGCCCGCCGAGGATGCTCTCTCCCAATGCGAGAACCGACCTGGATTCTGTTCCTGCCTTCTTGTAATCCACTCCTTTTCGATTCCGCTACAATTTTGTTCACATTTCTGATTGTTGTAATGAAATCTCATGACTGACACTGTCCCTCTGTCTCTTTCTCTCCTTTATGCGATAATTGTAGGAAATAATAACGAAAGGGGGAGCTGCTGGTAGAGAAGATGTGAGGCTCTTGGCCTCGGTCTATTTCAAAAACAGTATAAGTCGCTACTGGAGACAGAGGCGCGATACCTCGTAAGATATTCTCTTTTCTACTTTGTGTGATTTGTGCATGCCCGCTCTTGCGCTGAGAGAAGTGGTCTTTTCCCTTATATGAGTATATATCGGTTGGATTGAACTAAATGCAATCACCTTTTGTAAGTTCCAATCAAAGCTGGAAATCATGCTTGAATTGCTTGAATGACTGTCTAATTTTTTAAATAATTGAATTTTAGGTGGGATGCTAACCTTTTTATCCATTTTGGTACAGTGGAATAAGCAATGAAGAAAAGACCCATCTTAGGAAAAACTTGCTATTACATATTCGAGAAGAGAATACACAGGTTTTTGCCTTGTACAAGCTGAAGTTATATTTCTCTTTGTAAAACAAATTCTTTAATGCCAAGTAATTTTTTCCATTCTATTATATTCAGATTGCACATGTATTGGCTGTTCTCATATCTAAAATTGCTCGGATCGATTATCCAAAGGAGTGGTATGTGACTCTACGCACTTATACCAATATGCAACAACCAAAATTGAGAATTTATGTATTTTGTATATGAACTTAAATAGCTTATCATGTATTATATTGCTGTAACATAAGAAAATACATGGAACAGATAATGGTATTGATGTGTTGTTTCTATTTCTTATCCAGGCCTGATCTTTTCTCTTTCTTTGCTCAACAATTGCAAACAACTGATGTACTTGCTTCGCATAGAGTTACCATGGTTTTATTTCGAACTCTGAAGGAACTTTCAACAAAACGTCTTTCAGCCGACACTAGGACTTTCTCTCAGGTAAAAGCAATTAAAAAGAAACATAGAGAAAGAAGAACTAAAAAAAGAGCTTCTGACTAATTGACATATGGGTCTTTTGTTTCCTCTGCAGATTACAGCTTCATTATTTGAATATACATGGAATTTCTGGAAGGGAGATGTGCAAACTATTTTACAAAATTTCTCAGCTCTTTCGCAATGTAGCAACATTGATTCCCTTTTGTCAAGTGACCTTGTTTTGATTGCTGACAGGTGGTTTTATGGTTTAAAAGTTGTCAGGCAATTAATCATTTCTGGTTATGAATCTGACAGAACTTCTGCTCAGGTAGTAAAAGGACATGAATTTCTTACTGTCAATATAGCAATACTCCATTTTATAACAATGTAAGTCTAGTGCATTGGATAACTTAATTTTTGTATTTCTATTAGGAGGTCTGGCAGGTGAAAGAAGTTTGCCCTACTCTTTTGAGTGCAATTCAATCCTTTCTGCCTTATTGTAAGTTACTTCTGTTTTCAATTTTAACGTTATCAAATCCATGACACCATAACTTCTAAACGCAAGTTAATCCTGTTGTGATCTCTCTCAATCGACAGATTATTCGTTCAGAGATAGACATGCCAAATTATGGGAGTTCACAAAAAGAGCATGTATCAAATTAGCAAAAGTCCTAATCATTATACAAAACCGGCATCCCTATTCATTCGGGCACCAGACAGTTCTTCCAACCATCGTCGACTTTTGTTTAAATATCATCACCAATCCCGATCAGGCGGTCCCCACATTTGAGGAACTTCTGATCGAGTGCATGGTTTTGGTGAAGTCAGTGTTGGAGTGTAAGGAGTATAGGCAGATCCTCACTGGTCGAGTGGTTGATCAAAATGGTGGGACTTTGACTCTAGAGGACCGGAAGAAGACTATTTCAGCAGCTGTCAATGACATGATGAAGACTGTCTTGCCAAATGATCGTGTCGTGTTATTGTGTAACATATTAATCAGGAGGTATTTTGGCATTGAGGTTCCTATAAATTCACATTCTTAATTTTTTTACCTTTCTAATGGTGGAATATTGTATCAGTCGTACACATGCATGAACACATTAGAAGCATCTTGAATGTAGCCCCCCCCCCAAAGCTGAACTTTGATGACAAGTTTTCATTTAGGTAGTACAATAAAGGACACTCATTGCTTGCCTTTTTGTAATTGGGACTGAAGGAATAAACACTAATGAATTTTTGTTTGTAATTGGGAGTGAACAAAATAATACATAATACATTAGATGATTTTTTGTTGGTCTATCTTAGAAACTACTCAGTGTATTTCAGGTTCCCTTACTAGCAGAACTTTCTAAATCTTCTCTCAAATTACTGGTTTATAAAACAAAAAGAAGTGCGAAAATGTACATATTTATGTGGCATTGGCTATTTAATGAGAATATATTTTATTTCATTCGTAACAGGCATTTTATGTACACTGCAAAGGATCTGGATGATTGGAATAGGTACCCTGAGTCGTTCCACCATGAGCAGAACCTTGTCCAGTGGACCGAAAAGCTGAAACCATGTGCCGATGCCCTTTTTATTGTTCTTTTCGAAAAATACAAAGAAGTATGATTCCTAAATTCATTCGGTGGTCTTTATCCCTTATAATGTGTTAGTAAGGATATCATAGTTCATTTCTGATTTTGTTTCAGATTCTTGCACCAGTGGTGGTTTCAATTCTGCATGAAGCAATGAGTGTATCCCCTCCAATGGAGACTGAACTGACACCTGGCATGCTCTTGAAAGATGCTGCCTATACTGCTGCAGGCCATGTGTATTATGAACTCTCTAATTATCTTAACTTCAATGAATGGTAATTTTTCATTGATATATATTCCACCTTTGGTTTTATATAATTCTTGGTCTTTAAAGAAGTTACAGAAGTCTGTCCAAATGAACGAGTGTGTTCCCTAATGCAAAACAAAAGAATTGAATATGAAGGCTAATATGAATAGCCAATTACCATGACAGATTTCAATATGCTAGAAGAATTGGCCCTTCTAGATGTAAAATAACATGTAGCATCTGCAGTTACAATGTACTGATGCTTTACCCAAATTAATGAAGGTTTCATGGATCTCTGTCTATTGAGCTTACAAATGAACATCCTAACATGCGCATCATTCACCGAACGATTGCATTGCTAGTTGGAAAATGGATTTCTGAGGTTTGAATTATTTACTTCCTTTGGATCCTAAATTAGTACACTTTATTCTTCATCATTAATTTGATTATTTGAGCAGATTAAAGGTGACACAAGGAAGCAGGTATACCATGCCTTGATCAAGTTACTACAGGACAGGGATGCAGCTGTCAGTGTACGCTTCTGTCTTTGTTTGTGAATCATTATTAGTTTCTCTAATAATGCTTTTAGGTCAAGTTAACATTAGCAGTTGTTTTTCATTTTATTTTCAGCTTGCAGCTTGTTCTTCCTTGTGCTATCTTGTTCAAGACATGAACTCCTCGGAGCAGGACCTGCTGGAGCTTCTACCCTTGTGTTGGCCTCTCTGCTTCAAGCTCATGGATAATGTTCAAGAATTTGATTCAAAGGTTCTGATCTTTTTCTCTGAAATTTCAATTTATTTTAAGGAGATCAGGCTAATTTCTTTGTTTTTCTTTTTCAGGTTCAAGTTCTGAATTTGATATCTATACTTATTGAGCATGTAGGTGAGAAGGTGACTCCATATGCAAATCAGCTTTGTCAATTCTTTTATAAGGTACTTGGTTACCTATATGCTTCCTAAAATACTAGTTTGCTTTAGTTCCCCAGAGACCCAACTTTATTTACCATGACATGCATATAATTTTCTTTTGTATGTTATTAGCTATGGGAGGAATCTACTGGAGAAAGCATATTACAGATGCAGCTTCTAGTAGCACTAAAAAGTTTTGTATGCTCTCTTGGACACCAATCACAGGCATGCTATGACATGCTTCTACCGATACTACTGAATGGTATCAATGTTGATAGCCCTGATTCTCTTAATCTACTTGAAGATGCTATCCAGGTTAGTATTTTATTAGACAATGTTGATAGCCCTGATTCTATTTTATATTTTTATTAGAAAAAGGATCACATTATTGCTTTGCCCCTTAAGCTGCTTAGAGCTCATGTCTAGGATATTTTTTGGGGGTCCAACCAAAACCTATATTTAGGTTTCAAAAAGTGGTAGTCTTGTCTGTCTGTACTGTATGTCAGGTTTGTTTCTGGTACCAATACATTCAAATATGACCTGTCTGGATGGACACTTGGTACTAACCACTCCCAATACTATTAATCATGATTTGTAAATCAGGTTTAATTCTTTTGTTTTTTCGTGTTGGTGAAGCTATGGGAAGCCACATTATCAAATGCGTCTTCAGTACCGCCCCAAATTATTGATCTCTTCCCTTATCTTGTCTCCATAGTAGAAAGAAGCTTAGACCATTTGGAGGTTAGGTTTATTTTTGTCTTCCTCAATTTTCATCTATGTTCACATTAGGGGTGTAAGAGCAACCCGACCTACCCGACCAATCCAATTTGCAAATTGACGGATTCAGATTTTGTATAGTTGGATACAGGTTGTATTTTGGCAAACCAGACTAATAGTATGTGAGTATGGTTTGTTAAATAATTGCTGATAAACCCTGACCCGACCTGATTGTGTAGTAAGTAATGGGTAATAAATCAATCGCGTCTAGTATCTCTCACCTCTGACTTCTCCTGCAATTCCTTCCCTTCAGAAGGCAAATGGCCTCATCCCCACACTTGTTGTTGTAAGGAATGATATATTGCTAAAACAGTGTGAGAAACTTATAATGCTATTGTCATTAATAATATGCTACTTTCGGAAAGTCGCTAACCTTCAAAAAATATATATATATGCTGCTTTCGGATTTAAGTTTCACATAGAATTGCTGTTATATTGTTCTTTATGTAGTAGTTATTTTAAAATTTTAAAGCTGTTAATCTTGACAACATTAATGAAAACCTACGAAACCTGCAAAACCCAACTGCCTAAAAGAGGCACTGATTGGATAAAAGGTCTTTAGATTTTTTTGGTGGGTTGTGGATTGAAAATGTTGTGAACTGGATAGTACATACCTGATTAAAAATCTTTGTGAAATCCAACCGGCTGGCCTGTTTACACCCCTAGTTGACATAGAGTGGTACTTGTGAGGGTTCTTATTTTCTTATTACTGAGGAGTGTTATTTTTATAGGTGGTTGTCAGCATAATGGAGGATTACATAGTTTTGTGTGGAGCTGAGTTTTTGAAAAGGCATGCCTCAAGTCTAGTTAAAGTTCTTGATACAATTATCGCTAATGTTAATGATAAGGGGCTGCTTTCTACACTTGCTATTGTCGATATCCTTGTTCAGGTAATTTTTTGTTTTTTGCAAAAATTTTGACTGGATGAAACTGGACTTGTTAAAGCATACAAAGAGACAAATGATATAAATTCGATACTTTCTTTTTAGTTGTAACTTTGATACTTTTATGTACTAATAATATGCGATCTTCTTCATTATCAGTTCTGCAGTTCTTTTCTTTTGCTGGTCTCTTTATTGTACTTTCTATTAGGAAAAAATAAAAGTATTTCCGTGCCTCCTTTTTTGTCTCAGTTAACTGTTTTTTCATAATAATAAGATCGCATTTTTTTTTTAATTCAGTATTGTTTATTTATAATCAAGGAAGGTATCAATAAGCTCGTATAAGAACATTTATATTTCCTTTGTTCTTTTAGCAAGAAGTAAACTCAAGCCCAATGTCAGAAAGCTTTTAATGTCTTTTGAATATGAAACTCTGCTAGTCCATGAGTTGCAATAATAAAAATAACTTCTTTCTATGCAGTTGTTTCCTGTTGAAGCACCACCATTGATCACTTCAGTTCTTCAGGTACTCCCTTTAATCTGAATTCAGACTGCCATTTTGTGCTAAATAACCATCTACATATCCCTCATTTGGATGTTATTTCTTGTAAAGAAACTGGTGTACATAAGCTTGTCTAAGGATGATGAGCACGAACCAAACAAGACAATAGTGTGTGTCTATGCAGCTGCCATTCTGGCAAGAGTACTTGTCATGAATACTAACTACATAGCCCAGTTGACATCTGAGCCTTCTCTTGTGACGGCCCTTCAACAAGCTCATATTACAATCAACCAGAGCATTCTCCTTTGCTTGGTTGACATCTGGGTTGACAAGGTGTGCTATCAAGGGACTCATCTCATATTTTGTTTTTGCTTTAAGGACAATAGACAACTTACTTGTCTGCTATTTAAACAGATGGATAATGCAGCACCTTTACAGAGGAAAGCATATGGTTTGGCTCTTGCTATCATTTTGACTTTGAGAGTGCCTGAGGTCCTTGATAAACTCGATGACATCTTAAGGTAAATCTGTTTCTGATACAAAAGTATACAGCTATTGCACAAAGGTAGTTTGCGGGGCCGCATCGCTTTGTGAAATTTTCATTTAATAGAAAATAACAAATGCTATTGGCCATTCTCATATGAACTTGTAATATGAAAATTTGCATCTACATGCAGTGTTTGCTCCAGTGTGATTATTGGAGCAACACAAGAAGATCAGAGCGAGGATGATTCCAGGTAGAATATCATCAAAGATTATTTATCCTCTCATTGTCACATCTCATATATTTCTATATCCTTAATTCAATTTCATCAACTTTAACTGCTAATCTTGCCAGTGGGGACATAACTAGCTACAGTGAGAATATCGGATATGCCACTACTTCCAGCAAGGAGTTCAGAAAGAGACAGGTACAAAAAGAGTTATTTTTTTCTTGACCCTTCTGGCTATTTTCTCGACCCAAATAAACTTGGCAATTTCATCAGGGGTATGCTTTTTTATGTTTTGTTTTTACTTTTTAGATCAAAGATTCGGACCCCATCAAACAGTTATCACTAGAAGATGTGTTGAGAGAGAATTTGAAGACCTGTGCATCTCTTCATGGAGAAGCATCATTCAATGCAGCTATTAGTCGCGTACATCCATCAGCATTTGCTCAGTTACAACGTGCACTGAAGATGACCTAGCATCTTGATACATAACAAATACAATAGAAAAGCTTGATTCTTTCATTACATTTTTGCTGCTTTTTTTTTAGAATAGCTTGTAAGTTTTGAACTTTTTTCCCCCTCAATTGCTTTTTGACACTGATTCTTTAGGGTATGATAATCGTTGGTTCTAATGGGTACTTATTATCTTGTTTGATGCAGGTACTGTTTCATTTTATGGTCATTGGCAAGAGAGTTGTATAAAGAGGCCTTGAAGCAGTCTGAAGGTTACCTCATGGTTGGTTGCAAAACTCTGGATTTTTTTCGTCTTTTTGCATATTTAATATATGAATGGCGCAGGCAATTTTTCCTGTAGTCCTGCTTGGTAGCTGCCATGTCTAGCTTTTTCTTTTTTCTTTTTCTTTTTCTTTTTTTTGGGGGTGAGCTCTTGGATTAGAAAGGCGGTGTGGATCGGGAGTCCTCAAAATGATATTGCGCGTTACTAGCATTGATGTGGGAATAGCATTTTTTTGCAAATACCATGCTTGGTGATTGTTTTCAATTGTTTCAAATCATTGACATATCTTGTCGAATGGTAGTGTTGTATGTTATCTCTATGCATGCTACTGTGCGCTTCTTCACTTTTGAATGGATCCAGGAAACTTAAAACAATCGGATCCATATCACCATCAACGAAACAGTTAGTGCTCATTTGACCATTTTTCTGTATTATCCAAAACTAAAAGAGAAGGGTTCTAATATCTCATGTCTTTCGTACCTCATTATACATCATATTTTATATCTTCATTTTCAAAGTCCAACTGTTGATTCAAGCCACTCAGTATGATAGCCATATTAAAATATGTTTGAGATGAATTTTTATAATTTTTGAAAAAAAAAAATTTACTATTTTTTAAGATAGATATAAAATCATTATTTCTAGACTGTTAAAAAACAGTGAATTTCTACCCATGTGAAAAAATAGTAATTTTAGTATGGATATTATGTTGGACAGTTCAGATTGATAGTTTAAACTATAGGAACAAAGATGTTAAGTATGAGGTATGAAAGATGTGAGATATTGGAACTCTCCTCAAACTAAAAATAAAGCTTATCAAAGTACATTTTAACATAAGAGGGGTGATAATGTGCTTTCTGAAATAAAATAAAAAAACAGTTGGTATTTTAAATACAGATGTTTCTTATATAAAACCGACTAATCTGAAACCGTTGGTGGAGAAATCACCTCCAATAACCAATCTCAAGTGTAGGATGATCTATTTAGGGTAACTAACTACAAATATACTTTTGGTTATCTTGATTCGGATGAGCTCAAGAAACAAAGAAGGAAAAACATGATAGAATCATAGCTAATTGGCCCAGAATACATCCCAAGTAGGTTGATATCTCATATCTAGGTCTAGAGAAGAAATTACGTGACACGCCGTGACGTGACGTAATCAACTTTATTTTTTCACGTGACGTGACTAAAATAGTGGTGGATGGTCACGTTGTGATCATACGTGACGTGATGTAAATTAGTGATGTGTATTTTGGGAATAGAATTAATTGGTCTATTTCGTATACTTTTTGCTTTAAATTTATAAAACCCTAAATACGCAAAGTAGATTGAATTGCAAGCGCACAATCTATCCTTGCAGTAGTTATGGGTATCGATCCAAAGACTAAGGCAGTTATAATTTTCACTAAATTAATTAATCCTAAATTAAGTGCAAATAAGTAAATTGGGGGGGGGGGGGGGGGTTTGTTGCTAAACTAACGATTGTTGGGTTCAATACCCGAGAAGAGTTTGTTTGTAACGAGAATTAAAATAAGAAAAGTAGGGTTGTGATCAAATTAACAAAGTTTATGGGCATTTGATCTACAATCCCTTGGTTAACTCAATGCTTGGTTTATTCTCTTGATTCATACTTTGTTTTGATGGGAGTTCCAACTAGGTTGGCCTATTTCTATTTAGGATCAATATTTTTCATGTTTCAAGCCTATCATATTAATGTACCTCGTCTTAGGGCTGTCACTACCTAATAGGGTTATCTAATTGAAGGCTAAATACTCCACTAATTCATATCGATCACTAAGTATACTCTAAGTATCCCGATTGCGAAGTACTCGTAAATTGGTTTCCCACAACTTTTCATGTCCAATCTTTAGTTCTCATGGTCAGGGGTAGACTCGATTTGGGCCATCTAATCTATTATCCCTAAAGTAATTTGTGAACAAGACTCAGTTTTATCAATGGCTTAAACACCCTTGAAGACAAGAGGGCTGTCACCACCTCCGCAAGGTGTGGTTTCAAAAACACAAGTAATACATAACTCACAAATTTATAGAATAAGAACTAAACATCAATTCAAAGCAATCATCATTCAAGAAAATATTCCAAGCAATTAAATTAACGCAATTTCATGATTCGCGACCTAAGCCCCTAGAAGAGATATTAGCCGCTCATGTTTGCAATAACAAAATCATTCATGATTAACAATTCAATTAACTAAGCAATTAAACTCAAGTAAATAACAAGGAAATAGAATACACCAATTCCCAAGCTATGCTTCCGTTCTCTCTTGCTAAGCGTCCTTGAACCTTCGTCTGATCCCCTTTCTTTGCCCTTGAACACTTTAGAGATTAATGGAGAAATTAGGTTTTGAATGGAAGATGAATTATGAGCTGTGGTGAGATGACTCTCCTGGTGTTCCTTGCCTCTTTTATAACCCATTTCGTGACTTGGGAAACAATCGGGCAGGATCTGGAAGAAAATCTAGCGAAGATCGTATCCCAAAAATATTTTTCTTTCCATTTCAAGGCATTGGTGCGGCCAGTCGTGCGGCCAGGGGTGGAGGCACAAAGTTGCAGCGTTGAGGAATTATTTTGTGCGGCCTAGGGAGGCCGCACCTTGGGCCGCATTTTTCCACTGACTCGCCCTCTGTTCTTCTTGCTAGTTTGTGCGGCCAGAGGAGGCCGCACCTTGGGCCGCAATGTTGCACTGACTTGGTTGTTTCCTTCAGCTTCTGTTGTGCGGCCAGGTGTGCGTGCTAAGGGGGCCACACTAGTCATTTTGAGATCATTCTAGGGGTTATGCGGCCCAGTGAGGCCGCACGTCAGGCCGCATTTTTACACTGACTTGTAGATTCTTTGTCGGGGTTGGTGTTGCGACTTCAAAGATAGTCATACGGCCGCACATAGTGCTCCAGAGACCGTACATGATGTTAAAAAGCTCCAAACTGAAATCAAAATAGAATAGAAGCAGTAACTTGGTTCTTGGGTGTAAATCTAATTAAATTAATCTAAAATGCATGGGAATTGGTTACAAAATCAGAGTAAAACCCGTGTTAAAAGTGTATATAATTTAGACTCATCAATTAGTCACGTTAATTTTTTTATATTTTAATTTAAATTGTTGAAAATTTAGCAAAAAAAAATAAAAAATATATAAATTTTTTTAAAATAAATAAATAATGTTGCAAAGTTATTATTATTTTTTTAGAATAAACTGTTGAGCATCTGACATTACTTTAAAAATTCAAATTATAAATATTCATTAGACTAAATTAAAGAAAATAAAAATCAGTACTACATGTGTACTAGTATCACTGAACTTACACTAAAAGGACAATTTGAATACTCTATACATACCAAAAAAGTTGGATACTCTATATTTCATACCGTGACTTGATGTGACGTGACGTGTAACTTTCGCTCGAATATGGTCACGTCACGCGACGCGCAAGTTCCGTCACGTAATCGACACACATGACGTGACTAGTCACGCCATGACAAATTTCCTTCTCTATCCAGGCCCATCGAAAAGAGTTGGACTAGGTCAGGACAAAATTAAACAAGAGGAATACCTCATGCCATTCACACCTCATATTTGATATCTTCATTTCGAAAGTCCGAACTATCAATCCGAACCATTCAACATGATATCCATACTAAAATATGCTCGGGATGAAAAATTTATAATTTTTATAATTTTTTTACTATTTTTTAAGATGGGTAAAAAAATCATTGTTTTTTATTGGTCCATAAACATTGATTTTGTATCTAACTTAAAAATAGTAAAAAAAATTCAAAAATTATAAAGTTTCATCCCAAGACATTCTAGTATGAATATCATATTTAGTTCAGATCGATAGTTCGGACTTTAGAAACGAAGATATAAAATATAAGGTATAAAAAACATGAGGCATTGGAACACTCCTCATTAAACAAATATTTACAAATAGTGTGTTGAAGCCATGTTTAGACATACCCGGAACACGTACCGTGTTGTATTAATATGTCAAAATTTCTAGATGTGCCATAATGCACTGTACCGAAGATGAACACAATGCGACGGTGCAACACATCTTAGTAAAAGGTGTTTCAACCTGCCGTGCCGGTTTTTATTTTCTTCGTTTTTAGATTTTGGTAATTTTGTACTCTCAAAAATCTGAAAATTTATTAAGAAAATAAAATAAAATAAAATACATTTTCAGCTGAGTTACAGGTTTTTTTAAAATATTTTTGTAGTATTTTATGTTTTAGTCTAATTTTAGTGAGTATTTGTAAGTGGTAAAAAAATTGAAAAAATCTAAAAAGTAGGAAAGTCAGATGTATCGTGTTGTGTCCGTATCTAGAATTGACGATTTCAGAAAGGAAAAAAAAAAGATACGGATACGGCGCGGATTCATCTTGACACAGTACATCTAAGAAAACATGCTGTGTCCTTAGTCATACGTATTGATACGTGCCCAACACACCACACTTTTGCAATACACTATCTACAAGTCTTCCTTAGCACGGAGGGCAAGGGCAACATAGTCCCAGTCAAGAACCACTAAAGATGGAAGGTACGCTGTGAAAAGTGAGTGGTCTACTTGACTGGCAAATAAATAAAATCACGGAACACGTATTCTCTCATTAACTCAAGGGAATTTTTGAGCTAATTCATCTCAGCTATTTAATTTTAAACAAAATCAATCTGGTCATTTAAATTTAACACAGAAATCTTTTAATATTAGTGCGGTTCTAATCCACACGGATCTTAAAGCTGGTCGAATAGTCCAAATGTATAAACTCAAAAAGAAATAAAGATTCCCTTTTGAGTTAATGCAGAGGATACGAATTCCACTCAACAATTCCAGCACCAAATCCATTGGAATGAGGCAAGAGTTGTCAGCGCAGCCAACATAACTTAGAGGGCAAGGATACGACTGCTGCTTTTTTCTAACAAAAGCAGAATTCTACTTTTCTGATTTTCACTATTTAAAATTTTTCATTTGTGTATCTTAATAAAGAAATTTTTGCATACACAAATCTTAATAAATTTAAATTGTTGGAATCAGAAAAGCAAAACTTGTTTTTCTTAGAAAAAAATAGCAAAGTCGGATCCAAAAGGCAGTGCATGCGAATTCTCACCTATAAATGCTCTCTAAGAGTACGTTTGGATGAACTCTAAAATAGCTAGAATAGCTACTGTTTAGAATAGTAAATAAAAATAGCTATTGTTTAAGAACAGTGCTATTCAGAATAGTGAAAAAGTTGTTTGGATTTTATATTTAGAATAGAATTTGGAGAGAATAGCTATTGTTTAATAATTTATTTGTAAGATTAAATATAATACAATATAATATTAATTCAAATATTAAATGTAATATAATATTATTTTAAATATTAGATTAGTATTAAATAAAATATTATATTATATATAATATAATATTAGTTTAAATATTAAATATAATATAATATTAGTTATATATTAATGTAATATAATATTGATTTAAAAATTAAATTAGTATTAAATAAAATATTATATTAAATGTAATATAATATTATTTTAAATATTAGTTTAAATATAACATGTAATATTAATTTAATTATTAAATGTAATATAACATTATTTTAAATATTAGATTAATATTAATATTAAAAACAATAAATATTATTTCATGTTTTTATAAAAATAGCAAATAGCAATGCTATTCTAAGAACAGTAGTTATTCCAAATAATTCTATTTCTCGTTTGGATGCACTTTATTCCGAATAGCAATGCTTATTTAAAAACAGTAGCTATTTTTGTGCATCCAAACATACCTAAGTGCATAGAAGTTCGAAGTTCTGAACAGGCGGAATTAAGGAATTGGCTTCCAAAATAAAACAGTTCTCGTAGAAAATTGGCTAAGATGTTCAGGTGAAGCTGGGTAAAGCAACTTTCATGCAAATTTTCAAAGATTCCTCCAATAGGACAAAATAAAAAAACACCCTAGCAACAAGGGGACAAATTTGGCTCCGATGCCCATCGGACTCAAATTTTGGGTCCAATGGAACAATAACCATCCGATTTGCTTTAATAATCGTGCACATGAATATCAAAGCAAATATGCACGGATATTAAAGTAATACGCACAGATCTAAATCAGATCGGACAGTTATGGAACCCATCGAACTCAATTTGAGTCCGATGGGCATCGGACCCAAGCTGCTCTCAGAAACAAGCAACGTTATTACAAGCCATAATTTTGCTAGTACACAATTGAAACTTGTTCTTAAATAGGGAGATGGCATCCGTTCCTTTGACAGAATATCAACAATTCAAAGCTCACAACTGACAAGACAACAAACTAATATTGCAAATTTTTAACAAACAAAATGAACATACTAAAGTCCCAAAGAAAATAACTACCAAATAACTACCAGAAACAAATATCAAAATAGACATAAATAAAATGCATATCACCATCCAACCTTACCGTACCATGAAAACGCAAGCCCTTGTACACATTCACCAACAAGACTTAAAGAGCAACAAACTCAAGACCCAAAAACCTCAAGAGGCCCCAACATACCAAAACAGCATTTTCATCCAAAGACAATCCGTGCCTGACTTAAAATAATAACCATGCAGTACTTTTTTTTCTTTAAAAGGAAAACGGACCAATGCAAGTTCGTCGGACTAAAACACACGAAACATGCTATTTCAGGTATAGAAAATCCATTGGAAAAGACTCAAGCCGAGGATGTGTCTCCTTTCGACTCTGCTTCTTTGCTCGGGGTCGCCTCGGTTGTTGTCTCAGAAACAGCCTTGGTATTTGTCTCAGAAACAGTCAACTGATCCAGGAGACCAGCAGTGTCTGAGGCTTCTTTGTTTTCTTCTGTTGCATCACTCTTACTAACTGAATCAGCTACCTCTTCAACCTTCTCCTTGAAAGTCTTGCAATCTGGCAAAATACAAAATAAGTTTTATTTATTTATACATCCTGCTACCAAAAATCCAACAAAATCTACCTAGTTCTGACTAGATGAGATAGGGAAGGCAAGGCAATAATTTAATTCCGGGAGGCTCACAACAGGGAACAAATCAAAGCCAAATTTACTTTATATAGATAAAAATATATTTAATAGTTCTCTGGAGATGTCTATTTAAAATGTAATGTTTCCAGAAGCAACAGCACTTAAGGGCAATAAACATCCTAAATAATAATAAATAAAAGAGATGAGATATAAGGGGCTTGAACTTACTTTCAATAGAGGCAAATCGTATACAAAACATCTCATCCTTCAGTTCTCCATCAGAGAAATCTGTAGCATGCCAGACACAAGACTTCTCATTCCCCACATGCTCTTGCATCTTAGTTGCAGCAGTAACTACAAACAATGAACATATTATTGTAAGCTATTTACAAATTTGGCAGGTGTAAGCTAACATTACAAGGATCATTTTCAATGCCATTCCATTTAAAGAATTTTTTGAGTCAATGCCTCTGGATGCAGGTAGATACAGAAGAAAAATATGGACAAGGATATGATAATTTTAACTAGAACTGAGAAATAAACGCAGCCAGTACTGTTTGAAGCTGGAAACAAGTTCTAGGTTCCCAATACTGGCACAAAGATGCACGCATTCTATTTTGAGATTGCTGAGGGGTGTAGTATATTTGCAGGTTTTCCAATTTGTTCCCAAACAAGCTATCTCCATTCTAATAACTGTGAGATCTGCTCTCGGAGGGATACGATACAAAACTTATATAGCACTGATAGATGTATTTAGTTGAAAAAAAATTTAATGACTGAGATGATTTTTTGGTTCCTACTGATAATAATGCACTTGTTAGTTGGTAATTGATTTAAGTACTGTGAATATTTCTTGGGACTGACTACAATATTTGGATATGATCTGCTTACGAAAGTGGTTGATATTAGATTGGCTGCTAGTGTGATGGTTTTAATACTGTGAGATTTTTGTTTTATGGGTCCCAACTCTAGAAAGTCTGGGTCTTATTTGTTAATGGGAGATATAGATAATAGCTTTTCATTGCTCAGGTCAATGAGGCAAAATTTGTTTGGATTAAAATTGATCGCTGGGAGAACCTGTACAGCCTATTGCTAGTGCATCTGATGCTCAGAGATACTACCTTTCAAGCTGAGACAGGTGATGCCCCTTCCAACATATGTATTTCATTTTGTTAGGAAAAAAAAGGTTGATGGCATTTTGTCTGGTGCATGCTGTTGTAATAGGTGTGATGCAGAGTTGTAATGTTGCAATTCAGATGCATTTTATGAATTTATTTATTTTATGGTGTATGGTGTTGTAATAGGTGCAATGCAGAGTTGTAAGGTTGCAATTCAGATGCATTTTATGCACTTATTTATTTTATGGAAAGAAGGGTAGAGTTGTCGTAATTATGGGGTGCAGGAAAAGTGTTTCTTTGAGACAAGTGGTGCTATGGTGCCACTTATTGTTAGGAAAACAGAAAAATTTCATAAAAAATATGAATTCTAAATTAGATCAGATCAGATGATATATAGGACTGGATGAAACGACTAGAAACCAAACTAAGGAAAGCAAACAACCAACCTAGATGATTGGCACAGATCTTCAGAGTCTTGTTCTGGCGCATGACTAAACGGACCTTGCCAGTCTCTTTGTGCTTCAATAATTTCACAGTTCCGGTTCCCCTCTCTTTCCACTGGCTCCCATCCTTATCATACCGATAAAGCTTCGCCTTCCTGAAACCAAATGTTCAGATCAGATCAAAGAAAGTAAGATAAAAAAAGATGATCAACAAATAAGAAGGCAAATCAGATCAAGTCATAGGTCTGTTTCCTAAACAGCGATCTATACAGGGATTGAGATCAAGATCGAGCGTAAGAAATTAGATCCACCGCTAAATAGTTGTTTAATTGAAACCCTAAAAACTAGTCAATCGAGAAAGAGAAACGCCAAAAAGTAAACTAATAACATACAAATCGATAAGGGCATCTTCATCTTCCTCTCCAGTAGTGACGGCGACCTCCTCGAGTCTAACGATCGGAGCAAACTCGGCCCCGGTATCTTCCTCTTCTCCAGTGGCAGCGGCCGTAGTCTCCTCTTCCTCGCGGACACTTTTCTCGGGTTCGTTGCTCGCCATGGGAGTTGCCGAGAGATAAACGACGTAAGAAGAAGAGAGGAGAGGCTGCGCAGTGGAGAAAATTAATCTGACAAACGCTTAGATGGTTCGAGAATTAGAAAAGTAGGGTTTATGTACATTGCAAAGGCTCGAAATTATGGAACCGACTCCGCTGCTCCCCAAATTGGAGAGCAGGACCTTGCTGTTCAAAATCTAACACTTGAATTTTTTCCATGCACGAATCTTAACACATATGAACGGTGAGATTTTGAATAGTAGGATCCTGCTCTCCTATTTGGAGAGCAGCGGAGTCCGATCCTGAAAGTAGTCGGCGGAAACTAGGTTTTGGTTATGGATTCGGGTCCATAATAACCCGCTTCGTTATAGGCTTATAGCCTTATAATAGCTTGTGGGTTTCCTCGGGTTCCCTTATCATTGGTTGATATTCGTTCAGTAACGGATCCGTTAGATCGGTTTAGGAAACACGATCCACCATCTTTCACGCCTAAAAAACCAAAATAGCGTAAACCGAACGCGAAGGATTTAATGCGACCATGAGTAGTGCGGGCACGAAAACGTGCCGTGTCCTGATTTTAGTCTTCTGTCGTGTCATGCCGTGATCAAGTGAACAGTTACATGTATCGTGCTATGATTAAAATATTTAAAGCAATTACAATATGCGAGTCATGCTATGCTCAAACGTATTGTGTTCAAACGTTCTGTGTTAAAATGTGATTAGTCACATTTAATCATGTTTATATATATTTACCATTTGATCAAAATCTAACGGTCTTAATTACACGTGATCACGTACTATGTCTCTTTCACGTGACGTACTGCACGATGGAAGCAGCTCCACTGTATCATTTTCTACGCTCAGGTAATTAAGAAAATATTAAATATATTTGTATGTTTTAGTTTACACTTTACACTTTTGCTCCACCTTCCGTTTATAGGATATTCGGATTCATTCAATGTCTGAGAATATTACAATGTATATATGAGGTATAATTGCTACTTATAATTGTATGTCCCTCCTATAAGGGATGAAAATGTATATCCATTTTAATTTTCCGAATAGGAATACCAATATTAATTTGGATATAAAAATAAAACTTGCAAACTATACAATGCATTAAATTATTATAAAGTATTTTTTGTAAATACTAATAACTATAAACAGGTATTAAATATTACAACAAAATTAAAACTTATATTATTTATCTAATTATAGCGGTGAACAACTTAATTTTTTGTAATAAATTTTAAATTACGCATTATATTCTTGCTATTTGAATATTATATTTTTTTTAAAAATACATATATAAATAATTATCTATATATGTATCTATGTATGTAATTATAATGGTGAACAAATTTGTTTTTATAATAAATTTCAAATTATATATCTTACTAACCGAATATCTTTTATTTTTTCAAAAAATAAAGATATGAATAATTATTCATATTTGTATGTCTTTCAAAAATATATTCATGTCAGTATCGCTATATAATGCGGATATTAAATTTTTTTATCTAATTTAATTGTTGGCACGGATCGAATACGTGTTGAATAATATCTTATTTGTATTCATCCGTACCAGCGATAGTTTTGTAATTGCAAAATGGCCTAATATTTTAAGAGAAACAAATATTAGAAGAAGAGCGCCTCGACTCTTAAATGAAAACAAAAAAATTTTAAAAAGCACGTACTAATTTTCTTTTCCATAATATATTATTTTCTCACACGTAAAAAGTACTCATGTATGTATCATTTACTATTGAACCCACTTCATTTTCGCCTAGCATTTAATATAACAAAAGCGTTTTTACTTTTTAAGAGAGAACAGCGAAATAAATCAATATATCGAATAGTAACAGAATTTTCGTAATGATAGATCAATCTCGCTTGATTTTCTTGTACAATTTTTTCGAACTTGGTATTGGCACCAGATGCAACTATCATTATTTGGACTTTTCTTGTAATGAGTTCTGTTCATGTTCCAATATTGGGTAATGGGTACTAGGTTTTTTCTGATACTACGAGATCTTTGAATGAAACGGTTGGGAAAATCCACCCTGCCCTTCTACCATCGATACACATCTAGCATCCAATTTTTTAAGGAGAAATGAAGTTCGCACTGTACTGTCAAACAGGCACATTCAAACGTTACAAGCCTCCCAGGAATAGAAAAGAAAAACAGCAAATGTGAGAGGTAACATTCAAAAAGTAATAAACAATTATGCTAAAGGGGGCTTCAGCAGCAATTTTCTGAAAATGACATATCAATTCTGTAGCTGAAGCTATAGACACTTTCCTCGCCAAGTTGTTTTGTCAAATAAAATACAAGAAGCTGAGTCTCTAATAAAGACTAACACCAAGCAAATCGGTTTGCCAAAACTGTAACATCCTCATATTCTCAAGCTGTTGCACCATTCGATGACTCATCCATTGGCTCTGCCTCAGCTGATTCACTTTTCTTTCCTGTTCACCATTCACCAAGTAAAATAAAAAAGTTAACTATAGCTATCAAGAAGGTAAATCTTTTGCCAAGTTCTGGATACTTGATATGTAACGATCTAGACCTTTTTTCTTCTTGCCACCACCCTTCTTCTTGGTTTTGGTACCCAAGGCAAGCCAAGCTTTTATCTCAGCATTGTCATCAATAGACTTGGTTGGTTGCAACTGCTGGAGCGGGTGGGATGTGACCCTGTCAGATCCGTTGGGCATCAACAACACTGTGAACTTTATATGAGCCACTAGGTCACCTGAAATAAGTCACACTATTAATGAGCCGATATCAAATATATATGCATGTGCGATTTCACACATGCACAGTATTGGAGTACAGATATCCAAACATAATTACACAGATGCCAGTTAATTGTTTTTGTTTTATTGGAAACTAACTGTTTTAGTTTTACTTGTCAGCTGAAAGATACAATTTTTAAGCAATTACAATTTGAGTACCTCAAATTATGAGTCTGTATAGCTTTGTTTTACCATAATCTAAACAAAATGATACACATACACATCAGAATTGTTCTTCAATACGACTTGTCTGGAACTTTTCATACTAGTAACTTCCAAAGTTACTATTAATAAAATTTCTCTTGATAATAGTCACTGTTACTTACAAAGACAAATGGTTCAGCATCCAATCAATCTGATTAAGTTAAATTAAAAAGAGAACATAAACTGACAGCTTCCCACATCTTGCATGCAAAAGAGACTTTGGTTTGGTTAAAATCTATAAAAAAAATGAATTTGACCATAAAATACTGCAACTAGAAGGTGAGTCTGAAAGACTATACAAACCTGGTTTCTCGTGTAGTACAGGGTATGGCTGAAGAAGCTCATGGTTGACGCACTCCACCAGTCCCAGCCTGGCACGCTTCTCTTCCAACGCCCTTAAAGGTAGCACGACAATAATCAGTGTTTACACTAGGCTAAAAAAGTTTCTAATCATATTAAAATAACATGACACATACCTTGCAGAAAAAGGCATGACAGGAAACTTCTGGTTGATCTCACTGAAAATGAACCGGGAGGCCTTCATCTTCAAATGGTAGTTTTTATCCACTGCCCTTTTGTATATTGTTGTCTGCCTCTCATCTAACAGCTTTGGCTGTATTCATGTTATTTTTAATTTAGATATGCATATACATAAACATACATAAAACTCACAGACTCGAGAGAATAAATAGTAACACGGTTCTATTAACCACCGCAAACTTTGTGATCGTGAAAATTAAATTCTTGCCGCATAAGAAACTTCTGCTGAATTCTTAAATCTAGAAAATAGTTGACAAGTAAAGCTCCTATCCCGTTTCATTCTTTACTCAATTACCCTAAATTCACAATCATTGGTCCTCTGTTTCTTACCAAATTCAATCCATTTACCAAGCATTTATTATCCAGTTGAAATTGGTTAAGAATATGAATCAAAGAAGAAACTAATCATACAGATATTTTAGTCATAATAAAAAGTTTTCAGGAGTACCAAGTGTAAATATTATCCGCCTTAATATCCAATAGAAGATTGTCTCATGGCTAACTATATACTTACAAGCAAACCCAATTAGTTTTAAAGACCACATGGTGCAATAGGTAACACAAGCTGTAATAATAGCACAACTTACCTTCCCTTCTCCAGTGCTGGTGACTATATCAATGGAATAGACCTCATTCTCCTCAAACTCTGCATCATCAACTCTGGTGTCAGGATTGGAGACGCTTAGAATGGCCTTGTTTCCATCTATGACAAATTGCTTCAGCTGGTGGCTCAGAACACCTTCCACTATTTTGCAATCATATGCAGCTGCCACCTTCTGGATTGCATCGCTCACATCTTTGTTCTGTGATAACAAGCATATTTGATGTATTAAAAACAAGGAAAGAGATATTGAATAAAGACCCATTATCAAAATTATCATCATAAATGTTGAACTGAAAGTAAATAGGATGAGGGAGAAGTTAAAGAGGTACATGAACCATAACAGTTTAACTATGACTACAAAATAAAGGATCACATGCACTAGTAAATCTGTTGCTTGGTCATAATAATCTTCATCCAGAGATAGCATGAACCCCACTACCTTTACATCCTACAAACTTAGACAAGCTAAAATATTAAAAAACGCAACTCTTATGTAAAAATATTATGTTCACTAAAACTAATTCCATCTGAAAACTTCCATAAGCACAATGAATAAATACATAGAGCCTTGTTCTATAAGAATTGCTTATTAATAGATCCTAGCATATATCTTGCAGAATTGGGAATTGCTTACATTTTTTCCAGGCCTGACAAGCCTTAAAGCAACCTCAGCTGCAGTATTTGCAGCCGCAATTACATCTGCTGCACGTCCAGTTACAGGTCCTGACTGGATGACGTGCGTGTGGGCCACCACAGCAATAAAGCCATCAATATGGCATCCCAAATCTCTGCAGAAAGGAAGAGCAGTAGAACAAACATTTCACATTCGCTCAAAAAGGAAAATAAATAAAACCGATCAAAATAAAGAAAGAAAAAGATTTGAACTTTACATCTTAACCATATCATTCTCCTCAAGAACAGTTTCATCACTGGCAAGTGGAGAGAAATGGCACACAGTGTTGTTGACGGATAAGCATGTTGGGAAAGCCACACCTTTCTCAATCTTCTTTTTCGCATTCTTGTACATATTCCCAGTTTGTCTGGAGGATTGAAACCACATAACTTTCAATATGTCCAGAAATAAGACAAGCTATCTTATATATATACATGAAAAATGAGAAAAGAACAAACAGGTAATTACTCTCTAATGAAATTGTCTCCCTTCTCACAGATATCGACGATCTTTGCCTTAGGCTTGCACTCAGCAATAACCAACTGAAGTGCCTCTGTCATGTACAACAATAATGTAAGCTTCCAGTAGAATAATAAAACTGCTAAATAACAGGATATAGTAGGTAGAATCAGGGTGCCAGAAGGGTGTCTGCACTGCATATAGGTACAGCATTAAAAAAAACTGTAACTGTGAAGTACTAATGCAAAATTATCACCAGAGTTTCTTAATTATAGAAGTTTGTATCAATCTCCTCAACCATCTGTTTTTCACATATTACATGATACAAATAGCAACTGAAAACTTTACAAAAAAAATATTTTGATTTCCCCAAAATGCACCTTTTGGCATTAGAATATCATAAAGGATGCAGTGACATTTCAACAAATTGTATCTTGTCCCTAAAACTAGTATTTCGTTCCAACATACTCTGAATCTCACTAGCCCCGCCATTCCTAGTACTGTGTGGGTTTAGCATTCCATGTACTAAAAGATTCTCATTTGGGCAGCCTTGGTATAACTACAGTGACCTATATGGGTTGATAAATTTAAATTACTTGCCCAGGTTCAGAGCCCAACAATTGACTACAGGCAATTATGTACACATTAATTTCTCCTGTTGTAACACTTCCTCTTACTTTCCTGTAACACTCCTCTATACTGCTCCTAAATGTGATAACATACTGTTCCTGGTTTACACAGCACAGTGGCATTGCTGTGCTTCAGTCCAAGCAAAGCAAAGCACGTGAACCTATGGCTTCTCAGTTACTTAACTATTAGAGACAGCAATCAAGAATTCAAGATCAGTGAGGCTATGGGGTCACTGACAAATACAGAATCAGAGGGAAAAATTAACAGAGAATATTACTGTTAACGATTTCGGCAGCCGACTTATACTTAGTGACGACATCATTGGATGTCAGATCCAACTCCTTCTCCTCTTTCAATTCGTCGTCAGACATTCTGGCTTCACTTACAGAAACTACTCGGGAAACAAAAAAAAGTAGCGAAAAATTAGAAAATCGCACAAACCAGAACAAATTAGGAGAACTAAATCCGAATTCGAAGTTACCTTAATAAAGGTGTTAATCAGCTAGGGTTTCGGTGGAATGGGGTTTAAAAGGGGTTTGGCGAGCGGACGGAGGAGAGAAATTAGGGCATCGCTTCCTAAGGATTATATATGATCGCGATGTGACCTGCGATCACGTGAATTGCACGCAAGTTCGGCAATGGGAACCTTTTACGGGCTGGGTTCAACGCAGCATGGGCCGAAGTATTGGGCTGAGATTACGCAAAAGGTATTAGTGGGTCCGGATACCCTAAAGTAACTCAAACTTTGAGTTTAATTTCTTACCGTCCGATCAGAATCCAGATCAATCCGGTTTGAGGTAGAAATTAACAAGCTACTTTAATATTCGTGCAGATTCCGCTCAGACGGTATAGATCCGAACTCAAACTTCGGGTTACTTTAGATTCAAATTCAATCTATATGCCTATTCTTCTGTTAGATTGTGTTTCTGCTTTGCATTTAGCGGGAAGCTTTTTATGTGTATTTCCATTTTTTTCGTACTTCTGATATGATACATTGATGTCTATTGATTGCAAAAGAGGATAAATCGGACAAATGGATAATATTGGAGTGAAGCTCAAAAGTTTGGGTAGCATAATAATGAAGACAATATGAACTTGAACGATCTGAGGCATGCCAGAGAGAGAGAGAGACTCGAAATCAAGAATTTGGGATGCAAGGGTATAAAGAGATCGAAGTAAAGAGTGAGATTTGACATAAGTAATTCATTTTGATTTATTGTTCTAACTAGTACAATAACTTAGAAAAAAGATAGTTCAGTCAGAGGCAGAGTCAATGTATACATTTTTCATACTGTGAATTAGTGTGAATTTTATTGTATTCAAACTTCAAAGCATTGTTTTCCTTGTATGTTTATGTATATGCCTCTTTTATCCGTCTCATATTAGATATACAATTATACAAACTTTCTCTCTAACTGTTATATCTGCTTCAGTTGGGGGTACCAGCTGACAGAGTGCAGTATATCCACAGAGTTGGTAGAACTGGTAAGAAAAGGCATAGAAGGAACTGGTATAATAATTCTGGCACCGTGAGAAGGGTTCTTATTGAGAAGTATTCAAGATTTGCCTATCACAGAGGCACCTCTGCCTTTAATTGATCCAGACATGAAGAAAAAGGTAGCCATATTTCTCTCCAATTTGGCCAAGCATTTTTTAACTAAAACCCAATTGTGTTGCACCAGAAAAGCACAATCCTGGTTTTTGGAGCTCACTTCATGTATCTAATCTCTCTAATTTGTTATTCTATACATACAGGTTGCTCGGGCACTGGCACATGTAGAGGTGAAGGATAAAAAATCTCGATTTTTTTTAAACACAACAGATTTTAAATATTTTAACCAAACAAGCACAGTTGATTTGGTTTTTATAAAAAGCAGCTTCATCGATCTGCATGATTAGTGGAGACAGAAACGTATTTGTTCCACCGATCCTATGTGATTAAGTTGTATGAAGGGATCATAAAATGACTCCACCAATCTGCCTCCATCGATCATGTGAATCGGTGGACCTCTTTTATAAATAACAACTCAATGATCCTTATTCAGTTCAAAATATTAATTTTGATCCTATTTAAAAGAAAATTCAAGAATCTGCATACCAACTACCAAGCATGGCTTGGCTACTACAATTCAAACAAAAATATGGGCCGAGATAAGTACCAACTTGTTTCATTGGCAAACGAGTTCTTTTCCGCAGTATTGGGCTTGACAATCCACCTGCTCTCCCCAGGCAGGTGCTCAGAAAAATGGGCCTGAACAACATTCATGGCTTAAAATCCCGGTAGTTATGTGACAACAATAAGCCGTCCTATATTCCAATTCTCAACTACAGCAAAAATAGCCATTCATTTTTACAGATGGAGGTTTTTTTTTCTTTTGTTTCTTGCTGTATTTTTGAGCTATTCATTGTTACAGTAGTGAAGTGGTTTTAAGGAAGGAATAAACATAGTGAAATTAGGAAGTAGTATTTATTTTTATTTTCTGCTGACATTTTTTAATAAGATTTTTGGGTTAATGTATGTTTTTATAAACTTAGTATTTTTTTTGCCATGGGTTTCTTACATTCTAAAATACAATAAGATACCAATATAGTATTCTAAACCACTGATATTAAAATGTGCTTGGAGATCAAATTTTACATTTTTTTTTATTTTGTTTACCATTTATTAAGTATTTTACAAAACTGCTGATTTTAGACAATTCTAGACCACTGATAAACAACAAAATATAGGAAAAACATGATTGATTATTTCGTCCCCTGGATGGTACAAAATTTTCCGTCCAGATTAATGCTCTACTAATGCAAATTCTTAACCTCGCTAAGCAGCAAAAAAAATTCTGCATGGGATAGATTATCCTGTCTAGCACTATAGTATTTTTTTTTTAAGGTCAGTATCATATGCGAAAATGAAAAAAAAAAAAAAACTAAAAAAAATGCTACAGTGCTGGACAGACAAGATAATCTATACCGTCTAGAAATTTTTTTTAGTTAGATTGCTAATTAGGGTCAAAATTAACGGGACATGATGATTCATCCCATCCAGTGTCTGGACGGGGTAAACGATCTCATTTTTCATATATTTCGATTTTCTAGCAAAATAATCTCCTTTCACGGTATTTTTTATTTTTATTTTCGATTAATAAAAAATCGGGTCAAATGAACAAGCGGACTACTAAGCTGTCCATGGTGCCGATTTTTTTATCAATCGAAAATAAAAATAAAAAATATCGCAAAAGGAGATTGTTTTACTAGAAAATCAAAATATAGAAAAAACAGGATGATTTATCCCGTCCAGACACTATAGCTGGACGGGATAAGCCATCTCATCCTGTTAATTTTGACCCTAATTAGTAATGTAACTAAAAAAAATTAGGAACGAGATAGATGATCCCGTCCAGCACTGGATGTCGAACAGGTAATAAGAGCCCATAACAAGAAATCATTGATACTTGCTTAGGACCATAGGTCTTAATATTGTATAAAATTTGTTACTTGCATATATAATTAATAATCAACTTTTCAAACTCTAGTAATAACAAATATATGATTGCAGATATCTACACCCAAATTCTTGTGTACATGATAATATTAGTACTACCAGCACGGCAGCACCTAAACTAACAGAGATGAGACACCTAAGGACCTGTTTGACTACCATCCTGTATGTTACTGTTCACACGGGAAAAAAAAATTCAGTTCACTGAATTTTTTTTTCCCCACGTGAATAGTAACCTGCTGTTTACTATTTACCTGTTCCTGTGCCCATTTCTGTTCCCGGGCTGTAGCCGAACATGCCCTGAGAGTTGAAAGAGAAGATTGCCATCTTTTTGTCCTTGTAATTAATGTTGTGATAGGAAATTTGTTTAATGTTGTGATAGGAAATTTGTTGCATGCTTTCTACTGTAGGAAATTTAATGTCCTGATTTGGTACAGTGCAATATTTCTACGCTAAGATTAAATATTATTGTCGGTTAAGTCTTTGGAAAAGGACGCAGGTGAAAGTCAAGAAAAGATTGAAGGGGTTTATCAATTTTGTCAAAATAGTAAGGCTCCTAATAACTATTAGGGGTGTCAATTGCACTCTTTTATCCATTTATCTGACTCGTATTGTATCTGATAAGATGGATATGGGTAAGTTTTTTGTTTCTTATCAGGTACGAATATGGGGGTAAAGATTTTTTTTCGTTATCTAAACGGATAAGGATAAAAGTACGGGTAAAACCTATTTTGTATCAGTTATCTAAATGGGTAATTATAAAAGAAAATTTATATATATTATATATTAATAGGCATTGAAAAGAATACTTTAATTAAATGGTTTATTTGCCGAAATTTTTATTAATCGAAATTAAATAAAAAAATATCGGAAAAGAGGAGAGATTTCAAAAAAATCGAAATATAAGTAGAACGAGTTAAATAATCCCGTCCCACGGGACGGATTACATTATTCCGTCCTGCTTAATCACTCGATCTACTAACTAAAAGAACTAAACATAAAAAAAAGTCCGGGAAGGGTTAAACCATCCCGTCCAGCACCCAAAAAAAATTTCATGTGAGTGTTTTGCCTTAGCCTTCTTTCTTTCTTTGTTTTTTTTGGGTGCCGGATGTGTTGGTTTAACCCATCCCGAAATATATATATATATATATATATATATTTTTTATGTTTAGTTCGTTTAGTTAGTAGACTGAGTGATTGAGTGGGACGGGATAATTTAACTTGTCCAATAGGACGGGATTATTAAACCTGTTCTGCTCATTTTTTGAATTTTTCGCAAACCTTTCCTCTTTAACGATATTTTTTTATTTAATTTTGGTTAATAAAAAAATCGGGTTTGTTTGCGCTTAGCATGATCATATTTTTTTTCCAATAAAGTACTGTGTATGTGTGAAATGAACGTATATGTTTTAACGTTTTATTAATAAATAATAAAAATAATTATTATATTAGTTTCACCCATTATTTACCGGCTACTGTTTCGTTATCCGACAACCATAACAGGTAAGGGTAGGGTACGGGTAAGATAATTTGTAGTGGATAAGGGTAGGGTACCGGTAAGAACAATTGTAACGGGTACAAGTATGAAAATACTTCCACCTGACCCTTACCGTACCCATTGACACCCCTACTAACTATGCATGCAAGAGATGCTTTGAATTTGAGAACTAGTAATAGGCATATTGAAATCTAATATGCATCAAAATGACTTTGGACAAAGTCTCATCCAAAACTACATCTAAACCGTCTGATCTGCATCGAAATTCATCCAAACATTTAGATTTAAAGAATCATTTAAATTTATTAAGTTTTAAATATATTTGCACCAACCTCAATGCAAATTGGACGTTTAAGTTTGACTAAACTTCGTCCAATTAAACTCCAAAGTCTTTTGGAAAAAACCCAATCTCATATGTCAATAAGCAGCCGCTGCCAAGTATTATCAAAATAAGAAATCCGATGTCAAAAGAGTTAGCTCCATTCCATTGCAAAAGGCTTTAAATTTTTTTCATCTATTTTAACTTTTTTAACCACTTAATTCTTATGAACATTACCGTTTCTTAACGAGGATTAAGAACCTTTTCTTTAACTTTCTTTTGTCAGAAATATTAATCGCTACTTGGATCTTAAAGAACCTCTATTTCTAGATTAAACATTTTTAGTATCTATCTATGGATTAAGGTAACTAAACATGAGCTCTTTCGCGCACATTAAGATTTATTTCTACTGTTATTGCTGAACGGTCATGTTGGTATTTACTTCCAAAAAGATATTAGCTAGGGATAGGTTCATTGGAGTAGGACAGTTTGATGGACATCATACTATATGTGGTACGATATCTAGTCAGAACTGCTCGATCCGTATCAAGATTTGTACACATTCAATCCAAACAAAATTTAAAATTGTGTTGATACAAATCAAATAGCTGTGCAGAGCAGTTTGGGTCCGATGCCCATAGAACTTAAATTTGGATCCGATAGGCTCTATAACTGTCCAATCCGCTTTAAGATCTATCTGCACAGATATTAAAGCAAATGTGCATGGATATTAAAGCAATCTGCACGGATCTTAAAGGGAATCGGACAGTTTTAGAGCCCATTAAACTTAGTTTGAGTCCGATGGACATTGGACCCAAATTGCTCTCATAGCTGTGACCTGGCATCAGATTGTTTAGGCAATTCACTAATGTAGGTTGTAATCTTGATACGGATAAAATAAAAATTCAAAATTCAAAATGTAAAAATCTTATCTTATTAAAAATTTCGATTAGAACATCTCTTCCACTTTATACTTCAGAACGCGCCTTTCTTTCTATTATACAAGATAATAGAAGAAAGGTACTTGACAATGTATAAATAGGTGTCACATTTAGGCCGATTGGTTAACTTGTCGTCTAATAGCAAAACATGCATTTTGACATTGCTAAATCTAAAGATGATGCTGGTGATAGCCTTTTGACTGATACACGACTTATGCAACCTAGCTACTGTCCTGTCAGTGACACGAAAGCTCCAAAAATCACACTTTTTAAGGGGGCGTTCTAAGTATTCTTTTCTTAGACGCCATCACCATGCCATTGGGAAATTTATATATTTGTCATATAGTTGAATTAGTGGTAAACATGATTGGTTAGGAAAGGGATCATATCTGATCGACAACATCTAGATAATAAATGATGCATGACTTGTACTGATGCAGATCTCATACATGTTATCTTTCCAGCGATTAATTTTTCATTGAATAGTAACATGACTTGATTGCCTCTGTCAAGTCTTCTAAAAAAACAAAAAGTAATGCACGGCTTGTGATCTCCGATTTAATTCGACCGCAAAATAAGACCATATTTGGTCAAGGTAATAATAGTACACATATTAGCCATACCAGTACTAGTAAATAATCTGAGCACGCAATAGTTTCTATATTTTCTGTGTATGCATGATGCTGCTACTAGTAGAATAGTTATCTTGTAATATAAATTCTGAACTTAGTAGTGAATAATAGTGATAACTTACGAGCTTTTTAATATTAAAAAAGGGAATTCGATTGTTGTAGCATATATGTACTATTACAGACTAATGGGTACTGGTATGGCTAATAGGTGTGCTAGTAAATAATCTGAGCACGTAACAGTTTCTATATCTTTTGTATATACATACTACTGCTACTAGTAGAATAGTTATCAAGATAATAAATTCTGAACTTAGCAGTGATAACTGCTAACTTACGAGTTTTTTCATTAAAAAAAGAAAAAGAAAAAATCGATTGTTGCGCTGGTGTGAATACATCCAAGATAACCCGCTAATATCAATGAAAATCAAATTATTTACTTGCGTGATCATCCAAAAGACTTTTGGCATTATCAGTAAAAAATTTCAACAGTTCATCGAACATGACCAATGCTAAGTTACCTACCTTCATAGCAACAATTATTAGATAAGAAATGTCCTTTCTGTACCCTGAGAAGTTAAGGTATTAATGGGCAGTGTGTAGTTCCTTTCCGGAGAATTAATTACTTTCTGGGCTCATAAAAGTGGATTTTCTTTTATTCAATAAAAGTGGATCCAATGATGGAGATGTAGCTCTGATAATGACTGAAGAGGATCTCGTTCTGTACGAGTGTACCATGTTTTTTTAATTTTCAATTCATTATTATTTCTAGAAATTTCAAGATATAACTGTTTTTTATTTATTTTTATTTTTCCGGGAGGGCGTAGGTGACATTTCAAGGATTAGCAGGGTAAGGGATAAAGAGGATTTTTTTATTTATAGAAATTATTAATCACAGGTACGGAAATAGAAAGAGTGTCATGTTTCCAAAAAATATAAAAATATCCGATTCATTGAGTTCAACTCAATATTATGGATATGACTCAATGAATCATATTCAATTCTAACATGATCAAATGTGGCAATTAAATTAATTTTTTTACTATTTTTTTTTGGATTTGACTCAATTTTTTTACTAACTTTTTAATCACATTTAATCATGTTAAAGTTGGATAGGAATCATTGAGTCCTAGTCCTATCCATAATCTTAGATCAGAGTTAATAAATCCGAGCAAAGCAGCTAGAGAAAAACTCGAAGGGCACCTGCGAACTTAGATTAGTAAAAGGGATTCCATGCTTCTCTCAATCTGAATCAACACTGATTACGAGGGATCTTCCCACCTAAGAAGCTGGCTCACCTAAGTGTTTAGTTGATAATTTGAGGATCTTGAAACCGCTCATTCGCCGCGCGGCTAAGGAAGAGGTACCCAGATTCTCACGAACGGATTCAACTCTGGTAGCGTGGGATATTTGGGAGCTCTTTCTATTTTTGTACTATTGAAATTAATAATTTTCATAGATAAAAAGTTTCCATTCCTCTTTTCAATATCAATATGTGGAATATGCGATCACAGTGTTTTAGACTTTAATACGCAAAAATTGAGGCCAATTGAAGCCTCGGCCTTAAATATGCCCGATATCAAGTTAACAACCAAAGCAGATAGAGGAGAAAAAGCAAAACCCTAGCCGCTGCTTCTTCTTTCTTCTTCCACACCTTTTCATTCCATTCCTTTCATCCCTTCTTAGTTCTTATCTTCGACATAGTGATATTCTCACATCTTTCTCGTTTTTATATCTTTGAGCGGAGAGGAGAATGAGAGAGAGGAGAAGGAGCCGAGAGCGCGATGGTGAGTAGATCCGGCCGCCGTAGTCCGCGGCTGTCAAAAAAGCGGATTCAATCGTAGAGCGAGATGGAGATTAAGTTTAAGTAATTATCATAAGTAGGATTAGAAGAGTAGATCTAGTAAAAATGTAAAAAAGAATTTAGAGAATTATTAAGAGTAATTAGAGTAATTTAGATAATTTTGTGAGAATAAAATAATAAATTTAAAAAAAAATATTTAGAAAATAGAGTCACCTAACCTTCTATAAATATATTTTTTATCAATCAAATTATTAATAGACATTAAAACCACTAATTTTAAAACAAAAGCAACCAAAGCGGCACAAATCAAGAAGAGAAAAACTTGCATCAGGTATGACGCCAATGTTAACATGTAATAAAGAGTCGCTGACGAGCGGTACCTAAAACGATTATCCGAACAATGACTAATGACTACCCATATTTTTGTGGGGTCCATCTGTGATTAGCATTTTGGTGTTTGAATATAATAAGTACTGATGACAAAAAACAATCAGGAATTCGAGATCACAATAGAAGCAATCAAGGAATCAACAGATAATTAAGCAAAGGGACAAAGAAAGCATTTATGGTCTGTTACCTACTTTATTGGATGAGGTCTGAGACACCAAACCACAAGAATCCATTTTTGAACTGTTTAGTGTGATATTTATATAAAAATATATTTATAATTAAATTTTATATTTTTTTTTAAAGTGAGCTAGAATTTTTTTGATCAAGTGGTTTTTCCTCCTAAACAAATAGTTAAAAAGGTTCCTAAAAAAATTGCAAAATTTGATCTATAATTACATTTTTATATGAAAATTATGTTGAAAGATTCACATTAACAATTTAAACTCCGATTGATCCATTATATGAATTAATAATGCATAGCACAATAACATCACTCATAATAAATTAATATGATCATAAGTAATTAAAATAGATAATGATTAAATAAACAGCGAAGATAATTGATGTTTACGAAGATTAGTTAAAAAAATTCATTAATAAATGTAACAAAAAAAAAAAAACATTCTGTTTCACTTGACTAAAATAGGATAAAATATTACATATATAAGCAGTAATAAACGTAAAATATTGTTATTGATTGATTGCAATATGAGTTTTTTCTTTATATTCTATTCACTATTTGAGATATAAATATCAAAGAATATGTTTTTTAAACATTAGTTTGTTAATTTATTGAATTTTTTTAAGGTGAACTTAACATTTTTGTTTGGTTTGGTCTATATAGGTTTAAACCGAACCAATCAATATATATCATGTCGTAATTTTTTAATTTTTTAAATATTTAGTTCAGACGTGAACATGTTTAAATTTTTTGGTCAGTTTGGTCAACCAGTTTTAAACATTCTAGACCATACCGAACAGAACGCTAAATTGATTATTAAAGATGAACCAAACCGATCCATTTAACCGGAAAAACCAAATCGTTTAATTCGAACTCTCTCGGTTTGGTTTAAATTGATTAAAGCAGATATGATTAACACTTCTATATACAGATGAACCACGAACTTAGTGTAGTGACACGAGTCCACATTTCTTTGTGTAGTGAAACGGGTACTTGCTGCCTTTTATCAAAAACAACAAAAAAAAAACATCTAAATTGTGCTTTATATGTCGTTAAATCTCTGGTTATGATAAATAGAAATCTAAACTGTACATTACATAATTAAAAAAATTATCGACTTTTATACATATTTATATAATCTTTGATTAGACGGCTCTAATGTTGTTTATTAGAGTCAGATAACGGAGATGATGACCCGTCTAAATTGGAACCAAATATGTTGTTGTTTTTCTAAAAAGCAAAAACATATTATTCTACGTCCCAACTATTTAAATATTTTTAACAGTTAAGAAATGAAAATGAAATCTGCTGTTATTTTTATTTATTTTGAAAATTGTGATTTTTTTTTAGAGAAAAACAGTGGATTCTCACCCGTCTAAGTTGGAGGGTACCTTGTGCATGGCTGTTCGGCAAGCTCAACTTAGACTTTTTTTAGAGCTCCTTAGTGTTCTAAGGAGTCTTAAGTCTACCGAATGAGTGCTCCTTAGTACAACTTAATGTCATCTCCTTAAATACTTACAGGTTTCAAATAAAAAAAAAAATTTCATCTCCTTAATGCTTCTTTTGTCAATTTTTTTTTTAAACTTGTCCAAATTTTTAAGCTATGGTTTAATATAGCTTAACCATTTTACTCAACTTTATTACCAAATGAATCCGGAAATGCAGCTTAAGAATTAAACTTCACATGATTGAACAGCCCCATGAGTTCTTAACATGACTAGTGACTTGTCTTCAATTGTCAATCAATCGTTGTTCAACCGGTCAGTCAATAGATCATTAATGGCAATATTACAACCAAACAAAACTGATCCTAATTAATCTGTGTTATCAACAGATGTGGATGGGCACGTTACAAGAAACAAGGTCACGCGAAGAATAAGACTGCGGACGCAATTGCTATATACTTTTAGTTTGCTTTCTCATTTTGGGTCTGTTCGGTCGTTTACAGCGCGCTTAAAAAAAATACTCAAATTTTATGAAAATAGACCCACGCACACAGTAATTTCGGTCATTCATGTCTTTTTATTTAATTTGTTTGCTATTTCATATTTATTCCTTCAATAGCACTAGATATTTTTAAGTTTATCAAGTTCTTTTATAAACTCAATTTTAAAATTTATCGGATTTGCTTTAAACAACAAATTCAAACTATTGAAACTTATCTACCTTACGAATGATGTATTTATATAATTTTTTTTTTTGTAAATTTTGGAATTAATTTTATATCGAGTCATGCAAGAGGTAAAAGAAATAAAATGTATGCATTGAAATTAATTTATACATTTTAATTTTGACCAGCTTGACTCGATACAAAATTAATTCTAAACTTTAAAATTTTTACATGTTAACACATTACTCATAAGGTAAATGAATTACACATTTTAGATTCGCCATTTAAAGCCAATCTAATAAGTTTTAGAGTTAAGTTCCCAAAAACACATGGTGAACTTAAAAACACCATAATTGTACTCTTTATTCCATTTCAACTAACAGCAATATCCATTGAGCGCTATTAGCTTGCTAGTAGTTTTTATTTGATACTGTATATGTACAGTAGAATTAAAGTGTTAAGCTCACCATGTTATTTATGAGCTTAATTTCATAATTAATTGAAGTAACTTTAAAAATAAATTTAAATTATTGAAACTGATTTATTTCATAAGTAATGTGTTTACATATAAAATTTATAAAATTTTGAATTAATTTAGTATAAAGTCAAATAGTACAAAAAGATAAGAAATGTATAAAATTAATTTATAAAACTCTTTTTTTTTACTGTTTAACTTTATATTAAATTAAGTTAAAATTTTATAAATTTGACATGTAAATGCATCACTTATAAAGCAGATCGAGTTCAATGGTTTGATTCGTTGTATGAAGTCATGCTAGTAGATAATTTAAAGTTAAGCTAATTAAAAATGTTTATGAGCTTAACAACACCTTAGTTCTACTCCTGTATTTGGCAGAATAATATTTCAAATTAACTTGCAAGATGCATGTAATTCCAAACATTGATAAATACATGCATGTAATCGATCAGGCATTTGAACTCTGCAAAAGCAAATGAAATTTAGGTGCTCATTAAATAATCAGGCATTTGAACATTTTTTAATTGCGACTAATTAATTCATCCTTTCTATTATAATATTTCCTAATATCTATCAAGTTAAATCAGGAGTGAAAAAAGGTATGGATGATAAAAATAAATTAGATGTAGATATCCGATAGCTGAATATCAGTGTGGATAAGAATACTGATATGGTTTTATATTTCAATTATCCGTATCCGAATAGTAGATATATACCATATACTTTAATATATATTATGAAAAAATTATGTTATTCACCATTATAATTAGATAAATATTATGAACTTTAGTATATTTTAATAACTTTTATATTATTTTAATGAATATCTTATTTGAATTCGAATCCGCATTTGTATAATATCCGCTCTGTATAGGTATTCAAAAAAAAAAACAAAACATAGATATAGTTTTACCACTATCTGCTTCATATCCGCTCTGTTTTCACTCCCAAATTAAATGCATGTTTAAATCTATTTTATCTTAGAAGTGAGAAGTTGAGCCCAATTTGAGGACGAGGTTTGAAAAGCAATCTTACAATATAAAATAACACACCCAATTATCACCATAATTTTTTACTTAACGTGTCTAAAGAGCAATTGTCAAGGTTTGAAATGGATTTCCACCGGATCATATCGCCATGTCTTCCTCTTTATTCGTCAAAGTCAAAAAATCAATCTAATGTCCCTAAAATATTGTAATCACACCGTAAACAAATAATTTAACAAGTGGCAGATCATGCTTCCATTCTAGGATTATGTTCCCCATATGCATTCATGTTACATCTACCTTACATTATTTTAACAATTAAGTAATTAATCAGTGTTAATTATGCAACACACCGTGGTGGCACATGATACGCACGGTAATATACGGATTGCGTAACCATATCTGTTTATATTATGTTAATCCACCGCAAGGATCTAGATATCCTTAATTAATCAGTCCGTATCTAGTTATGTTTAATTAATCACAAATAAATATCTCATTATATGTTTCATTGATCCGGCCGGCGTAAAGGTCTTAGATATGATAAATTAATTAGTAAGCTATCAATCCACTTTTTTTTATTATAATTTTGACTAGTATATATGCTTTTATATATATATATATATATATATATATATATATATATATATATATATATATATATATATATATATGTATATATATATACGAGGAGGGTTCCAATGCACCCAAAATTCTATGCTCCCATTTGCACCCAATTCTTTATCTTCATTTTCAAAGTCCGAATAATCGATCCAAACCGCTCAATATGATCTTCATAATAACATATGCCTGGAGACCAAATTTTATATTTTTTAGAATTTTTTTTACTATTTTTTAAGATAGGTACAAAATTATTGTTTTAAAGAGATTCTGGGAGTATCCGATAGAGTGATTTTGTATTTATCTTAAAAAATAATAAAAAAATTCTAAAAATATAAAATTTGGTCTCCAAGCATATTTTATTATGAATGTTATGTTGAGGGGTTCGGATCGACTGTTCGAACCAGGGGCGGAGCCAGACTTTCAAGCTATAGGGGTCAAATACAGATTGGGGGTCAATTATATAAAAATTTTCATGTAGAATAGGAGTCAATTTTACAGTACCCGTAGAATATTACTCTAAACTATATGAAAAACCATATAGAAATACAAAATTTTTGAAAATTAATGGGGGTCAGTTGACCCCCATTCAACCCATATGGCTCCGCCATTGGTTCGAATTTTGAAAATAAAGATAAATAATTGGGTGCAAATGAGAGCATATAATTTTGAATTCATTGAAACCCTATATATACACACATACAGGGAGAGAGAGGAGATATTGTTCTCCTATATAATTCGAGTTACATTCTCCGGTTTGATCTACATTAATAAAAATGTGGATGGGAGAACTATTTTTTTGTCAATAAAAAAAAAATTCTCTTGGTCGAAACATATTCAAAATTTAAATAAAACTATTTTGAATATTAAATAGTTTGGTAAGACGTCCAACCTTTACTCAAGAGAAAACAAAATTTAACATATATATATGAACGGTGTCCAAAATTTTTTTAGTCTTTTTGCACCATTAATTTATTGAAAAAGAAGAAGTATGATACAAGAGGCACTATTAATTTGTGACTATGAACTTATATAATAATTAAATGGCCTATGTAATTTCTAAATTAAACTGGATTTTGGGGCGACACGAAATTGTTGCTTCCAACCAACCATATTTTAAATTAAGGAAAATGTTATGAACGTGTCTAACAGTGGCAATGCCACGATAATTCGACAAGGATATATTTCTCTTTTCGCTTTACAAAGTCAAGAAAGGCAGTCTTATGTTCCCCATCAGGTGTATATATATGCATGTTATGTTACATCTATATATTAAAGTAACACCTAGACGTACCGTGTTGGCTCATTATATGTTGTGTAATATACGTATTACGTAACCAGATCTTGTTATTTTAAATTAATGATCAAAAGCAAAGATCTGGCTAAGTATGCTTTATACATGCATGCATCCGGCATAAATATCTAGTTAATTATACGTTAATTATGTTAAACCATACATCTGTCATAAGTAGTATCTACTTACTATTTTAAAATAAGAACCTTTTTAATCGATGTACGTAAATAATTTTTTTTGAGGTAGATTTTTAGATGCCTTTATGGAAATGGAACATACGTCGCTTTACTACTAAAGAGATGGTTCAATTGTATTTTAAATTATATTAATTTGTCTAAAGATCTTTAGACAAATAAGATTATTTCTAAGAATAGCCACACAGGCAGATTCATAATTTTTACCGGGTTGAGTACTAATTGGATTCAAATAACTAATCGGGTTTGAATAAATTATCGGATTCAAATCTATTAAATAATCAAATACTAAATAAAAATAAACAACAAAAACAGTCTCTTATTACATAATAAAAAATAACAAAAATAGTCTCTCACGTAATAAATAAAATAAGATTGTATATTATTTTAACTTATTAAAAACAACAAAAACAACAGGAGGGGAGGGACAAAATTAATTTTCAGGAGGCAGCTGCCCCTTGATATCAAATGTTTAATTTATGTATCCATACTCTTCTCATTCCTCAGATGTTTAATTAGTATCACATGTTTTATGAACTATGCGATTTTATATTATGTATGCATAATCGACAAATGAATGCATGATTAATGATTTTAATCATCTAATATATGCACACTGCAATTACAACAATGTTTATTATTTAATAATTATATATGACATTTGATAAAATTATTACTAAAATTAAAGAGTAAAATTGTCGATATATATACTTTTTTATTCTTTAATAGATTGTCTTAAAATTATAATATAAAAAATAACCCTTTCTGCATCATAATTTAAATAAATTTTAAAATAGCCCCTTTCGCCAATCATACATAATTGGACACGTACATCTAGGAGCTCAATTATGACTCTACGTACGAACCGAGTGTTGGCGCCACTAGCAATTGACAACAAATATTTGTGGTAATCAATTAAACTGTATTTAAACGAGATTAATTAGTAGAAACAATTAATAGATAATTAATAATTGCCACGTGGTGAGAGAGTCACGTGACAAGTTAAACGTGATTTTAATTAATAATTGGTAATTAATTAAGCTGCTTAAAGTGTCCATATTAATTAAATTGTTTAGGATGTTCTTATTAGTTAGTTGACAAAAGTTTTACCTTACACGTGTTCTATCTAGTGTTGTAAATAACGGTATACAGTCGTTGGACAGACAAGATACAACAAAACAATTAATCGAGAATATTCGAAAATAATCAGTCATAATCAGAAATAATCAGTCAATTAGTTAAGAAAATCTGTAACGGTTTGATCACTGCCAGACCAGTCACTGATTTTCATTGAATTACCAATTAAAATTATTCTAAAATTCAAAATTCATTGAAGTTTGAACCGAGTTATGCCTTCAAAACAAGGATTTTTTTTTTACCACCCTCTTAAATCGTTTTAAATTAAAAACCACTCCCACCCATTTTCTTACAAAAACACCACCCCTGCACAAGGGTTGTGCGCACTCGAAAAAACGGGTCCGCACAAGCGTTTCGCGCACCTGCCGGGTCCGCACAAGCGATTGGAGTGGAGGTGGTGTTAATTGTTTTATATGAAATTTATTCCATTCAAATTCCAGTCTAAATATATGAGTGGGGGTGGTTTTTAATTTAAAACGATTTAAGAGGGTGGTAAAAAAAAAAAATCCGTCAAAACAATGTCATATATTTAGACTGAAATCTGAATGGAATAAATTCCATATAAAACAATTGACAAGTACACACTGACATACATGTCATGATTCACATACGTACGTAAACAGGTAATTCCAAATAAACTCTGTACACAATTCAGAACAAAGAATAATCTCAAATTAGCAGAGCACCTGAGAATTAATGAAGACTTCAATCCAAAATCAGAAAAATTCAGATTGCCCCATCTTCTTGGTTAGACAAATTAAGAAAGGGGAGAATTTCCATGTATACCCTTTAAAATCTTCGGAATTCTCTTAAGGTTATAACTTATAATATCATAACTATCCTTCTAAATTAAAAAAAAAAATCACAAATTTGTCCAATTTATTGCATCTATTAAAACTCATTTTAAATTTATAAAGTTCCTGTGACACTTTATATTAAAAAAAAATATGTAGTTTGTGTAAGAAATAAAAAATTGGTCTTCTAATTGGTCTGTTTTTGAGAGCAAATGATTCATTTCTCTATTTGTGATACATACACTTGTGTGCGCATCACAAATAAAAAAATGATCATTTGTTCTCACAACCATGCCAATAAAAAAACTGAACATCATATTTAAACATACTACATATCTTTTAAAAAAATAAGAATAAAGTGTAAAATGAATGTTTTATAAATTTAAATATAAGTTTAACTAAAAGGCAATAAATTGAGTAAATTTCTTAGTTTTTGAAATTTAGAAGGGTATTTTACAATATTATATTATGAATTTTAAAGTAAAAGAAATACTTAATTTCAATGTTTTTGAAGGATGTACATTAAATTTTTCCAAAAAATATAAATATAAAAAGAGAGAACTAACTCTTGGTACGTATTGCACAAACCGCCCACATTTAATGCCATTTGTCTCGTCTCACACTAATTAACCAATCCCTAGTCTCTACTACAACAATAGACTTGTGTGGTGGCGCAAATAATAATGAGCGAAAAAGTAATTTTATATTGCTTATATTTTGATAGCCAACCACACAATACAAAGTATTGCCGTGATGTAGCGGTAAAAGATGGATTAGAATCTGCTCCTTTTCTAAAAGAGCACCCTTCTATTCTCAAATCTATTCTTAAAATTGAATCTTTCAAAATTTATTGTGCAGTCTCGATTAAATCTGAATCATTTTAATAGATTAAATTGATTTGAAAATGAAAAGTAATTGAAACCGTACGATCCGGATTTGAGAATAGAAGGGTGCTCCTTTTCTTTAGAAAAGGAGCAGATTCTGATCCGTAAAAAATAGATGTCTGCCGTGTGGCAATAATGGGCAGGTTTAGAAACAAATAAAATAAAATAATGGGCAGGTTTCTTATGATCATTTATTATTAAAAATCTTCAGTTTTTTTCATGATAATTTATTGAGATATGTGAGATGTGTACGGTTTGTGTTCGGTGAAAACGGTACGGATGATATCTTATCAGTAAATTTTTTATATAAAATTTAGATATAGATATCTTGATATTGGAAAAACATCCGTGTAAATGATGATACTAGTATATTTATATTTTAATTATCTATATATATCATATATTTTAATATATATTATTAAAAAAATATTATTCACCATATTTAGATAAATATTATGAATTTTATTAGTATTATGAAAAAAAATATGTATATGTATTCACTTGATATTCGCTTCGTATTCATATATAAAAAATAACAAAAGAATATGAATATGATTTTACATCTATCTGCTCCATTTTCACCTCTAGATATGTGCAATATCAGCAGTAACAGTTTGGATCTGCTATTACAATATCACAATATCAATGAATGACATTTTGAGATGTGTGTTTTGATAAGTGAAGTGATAATTAATTAACTATTTTAAGATACTTACATTTACGAAATTGCATGTATTTCAAGATATTTTAAAATGAAATAAAATTAAAGTATTTTATAGGCGGAATAAATTTTAATTACTCTAGAGATTAAAATAATATTTTTCATATATAAATATATGTTAGAGATTGAATTAGTTTAGTCGGTTTATTAAAACTAGGTTCAGAGACATGTATATTGAATGGAATCAATTTTATTTATATATAATTTTCATAAAATTTAGAGTAAAATATTATGGTTACCGTAAAATTAACACTATTTACAGTATGAGAATTTTATATAATTAATCTCATTCACATTTGATAAAATTTTGACTTCACTTATAAAAAATAAAAAAACTTGTATTAATTTATTAACTGAAACTAAATTAAATATATCTAAAATATGATGTTCACATCTTTCACTTTACAATTAAACTCGAGAGATTTTGATGCCAAAAACTAATCGGATAAGTCAACTTAACGCCAATGCTTTCCACATGGGGGAAAAAATGGAAGAAATACAGTGCAAACAAGTTTTCATTACATGATCCGGTCAGCGCACAATTATGACTATTTCTCTAAAATGACAAATCAAAAGAATTGAATATTAAAAATTTCAAGTTCATACTTAAAAATCGAGGTATGCTTACGTCATTTTCTTGTAATTGTGTATGGCGTAAATAGTTTTCGCATGCAGTTAATGAGATTTTAATTATGGCGTAAATAGTGCAAAATTTATATATTGACTTTACAATTCTTTTTCACAAGCACGTCACGCAATATAAAATTGCTTAATTATTTTGTTCAATACTTTATAGTCAAAGGTTTTTTTTTGTGCTGCTGTTTACGTAGGTGGTACTACTGTATTAATTACACGTGTAACACAATTACCGAATAAACTAATATATTAATTTTTATAGTCTACAACTCTACATGTTGGTCGCTCGTTAATTTTTTATAGGTGTCTGTGTATACAGGACCGACCCATGTGGTTCTGGGCAGTAGTTTTTCTTGAATTTTGTATTTTAAGTAGATATCGAAATATTTTGATCGTTTTTATCTTTTTCTGAATTTTTTTCGCCCCTCTCTAAATATTTGAGTTGTAATTCAGATTAAATTTAGAATTAAAATTAAAATAAATTTTTTGAATTATGATTGATAATTAGAATTATATGTTAAAACATCAGAAACTACAAGTTAAGAGCATTGGAAAATATAAATTAAAGTATTATTTTTTATTGAGTATTTAATTAGTTAATGAGTTCAAACTCAATTAGTTATTAAACCTGATTTAATATTTTTTTTTTGTCCTCTTACGATGAAAATTATGGGTCCGTCATTTTTTTTTTTTAATAAAGTGGAGTCCGCCATGTGTGTATAAACCATTATAAATTTGCAATTTTAGTGCTTAATTTTATAATTTTTATCGGATACAAAATACAAATATCTGATGATTCGCTGTGAGTCGTCAAAATTCATAGAATTCGCTTAATTAAAATTAATAAGCTGTTGCCTGTTAGATCCAAACATCTGACCTAAGTTTCTCCAAGAGGAAATCCCGCAGGCCATGCCAAATCAGCCCCCAAATCTCAACTACCTGTTTCTAGTTTCTCGTTTCGTTTTCCTTCGCTTCATCAAAAGGCAAGGCGCCATCAATTTCCGTGCATAGTAAGTAATACACCTTACACGTGTCTGTACAGTGTTAATGTATACGATTACGGTCTATATATACTGCAGCATCTTCATCATTACTCACTTCAAATATTTCTTCCTTCAAAATTTTGAAATTGCACCTCCTACCTATCTTTCTCCTTTCTAGCTTCTTTCTTTTGATTTCTTTCCTCTGTTAGGTTTGACCTTTCGGCTTTCTTGCAACCGGGGTTACCTTACCTCCATTGATTCTTTCTACATTTCTCAAGCTACATCTCCACCTGCAAACATACTTTTCTAATTTCTTTGTTCTGACTTCATACCATATATCAGCCATGAGAGATCACAAAGAAAACAGAAAGAGCAGCCCCAAGAGGTTGAAGAAGTTGATAAATCTCTTTCAATCCGACCCAGTAATCCCACAATCTAACAGCGAATTAGAAGACTACTCGACACCATCTTCAGCTACAAGTCCTGGTTACTTATCGGATATGAATCCGACAAGCACCTCTACTACGCCTTCCAATCTTTCACCAAGGGATGATACCATGGCTTCTCCATTCACCAAGTCTCCATGGGTTCATTTTGGAGGGTTCTTTGACGAGGGCTCCACAACGGGTCTGGTTGGGTCTCTTGTCAGAGAGGAGGGACATGTCTACTCCTTAGCTGCCTCCGGCGAGCTGTTGTTCACCGGATCTGAGAGTAGGAATATACGGGTTTGGAAAAACCAACATGAGTTTACGGGGTTCAAGTCCAGTAGCGGGTTTGTCAAAGCTATGGTTATTTCTGATGGTAAGATTTTTACGGGACATCAAGATGGCAAGATAAGGGTATGGAAGGTTTCACAAAAAGATCCGACAGTGTATAAACGGGTTGCATCAATCCCATTGATGAAGGATCTAATAAAGACTTCCATTAACCCGTCTAACTATGTCGAGGTCAGGCGACACCGTAATACAGTATGGATCCGACATTTTGATGCCGTGTCATGTTTAAGCCTAGACGAAGAAGCGGGGTTGCTATACTCTGGTTCATGGGATAAGACAGTTAAGGTCTGGCGGGTCTCAGATTTTAAATGCTTGGAATCCATTAAAGCACATGATGATGCGGTAAACACAGTAACCGTCGGGTCTGACGGTCTAGTGTTCACTGGCTCAGCAGATGGAACAGTGAAGGTGTGGCGTAGAGAGATGACCAACAGCAAAGGCGGGACAACACGACACACGGCGGTGAAGACACTGTTGCAAGGTGAAAGCGCAGTGACATCAATTGCGATGTCAAAAGAAACCGGTATTGTTTACGCGGGTTCGTCTGATGGGAAGGTGAACTTTTGGGACATGAACCGGCGGTTTGCTTATGGAGGTGTTTTGCATGGCCACAAGATGGCGGTTTTGTGCATGGCGGTTTCAGGTCGGTTAGTTGTGAGCGGGTCCGCTGATAAGAGGTTGTGTGTGTGGAGGAGGGAGGAAAAGGGTGAAACGCATACGAAGGTGACTATGTTGACTGGTCACGAGGGGCCAGTAAAGTGCGTGGCGGTGGAGGAGGAGAGGTATCAGGGGGTGGGGTCGGGTTGGAGAGAATGGGGACAAAGATGGGTGGTGTATAGCGGAAGCCTTGACCGTTCAGTCAAGGTTTGGCGCGTTGCGGAATACATGGAGGCACAGTTGGAGACGAATAGTAGAACGCCTGGTCGGTCGCCTTTGCACTTCCCTTTTGGGGGCGGCACAGGTGGGGCCAATGGGTGGGACCCACTGATTATGCGGAATTGGAAAGAACATGGAAATGAAAGAGCGTGAAATAATGAAATGGTAGCTAGGCTAAGGCTGGTCTTCCAAAATTTAAAAGAGAGAAAAAAAAAGTGTAAAATAGGTTGTGGTTTGAGCTCAAAAGAGTGTTTTTTTTTTTTATTTATTTATTGAGAAGACTAGTTCCGATGTTCATCCAATCTATTTTAGTTTGATTGGCTAAATTATCATCTGATCATGAGAGAAAATCGAACTCTCGATCTTTGATAACCAACAATCTTAGGATTTTTTTTCTAGCCAACTGTGCTACCTCTCCTCTTGAAAATACTATAGTTTTAATTTGCATTTATATTTAGTCTTACTCTTACTGACAATTAATATATTTAAAGATTCAAGTTTCTCAAAAAAAAAAAAATTATAGAGTCGTCCGTGTATCTTAATTGGGTCTTCATTCTATTATAAGAATGAGACATATCCGCAAAGATAAAAATTAACTATGCGCAAGAGTATACCGATATAAATTTGTTTTTTTATTAGCGACATAAGTATTTATGAGAGTATACCAACAGTATTCTACGAATATTGTTTCATTCTTGTAGTGGATTCTTTGGAATCGGGTCATCTGCCCTGCTATGACCCGGTCATCTGTCCCGCTATGGGCGGAAAATTCTTGTCTCTAAAGTTACTGACATGCGGATCCGGAGTAAATTTTAACATGTAAATATTGGATATAGTTTTGTCCCGAACTCACTCCGGACTCACTTGTCAGTAATTTTAGAGACAGGAGATTCGATTCCATGCCCTCTGTGATCGTTTGTCGAGTTACTAGCACACTGGTACTCCTCATTCTCACGTCACAGTTCATTGATTTGGATACTTCAATCTTATTCTTGGCCCTTCATTAATTCGGTGTTTATAGTATATTTTCAGACATCCATCGATCTCCTTCTGTCATCTACCTCTTATCTGTTCCAGTACATCATTCATAAATCTGATCTCCTCGCGTAGATTGGTGCATCATTCATAAATCTGATTTCGTATATATATACTGCTGCTATATATATGTAGGGGTACTTGGTACAAATGTGTTGAATCCTTTTCATGATCATCTGTTTACATATGGCATTTTCCCTTCTCAACAGACAAAGCTTCTCTGGTTGGAGAAGCGGCCGAATGAGATGATGCCACGAACATTTTCAGTGAACCTATGTATTCAACGTACCACTACCCTTTTCTAGCAGATTTTATTATCTGTAGCTTTATGAAAAAATAATTAAAAGAGCTCTCTTTTACGAGGCGTAACTTCGACGTTGCAATTCATAGCGATTGAGCTACATCTTTTCTTTACACGGACACTGTTCGTAGCATCTAATTTATTTTCTTTTTCTTTTTTACTTGAACGCTAGTAGCGTCCATGTTTTTTTACTGCAAATATGTCAAGTTGTGGGAAAAAAAAATACAAAAATAATAATGATTAAATTAGACATGTTTTTTCAAATTAAAAGTGAAATTATTCGTCAATATTTTTGAATGTATAATTATTTTCAAATCAAATTTTTTTTAATTATTTCATGTATATAATACATATACATGAAAAATGAATGAGAAAAATGACTATAGATCATTCTATGGAATGTTAGAATTTAGAAAATGTAATATCAAGAAAAATCATTCATGGTAACATATTATTATCATGTTTGGTTTTGAATGGTTATTCAGCAAAAAAAATCAGACCCGAATGTCTTTCCGGTTTAGTTCGTCTGAAAGACTGATTGTGGAGTTGAACTGTTAAATCCAAATTAATGGACTGGTTTTTCAGAAACCGGTAGCTTGGATTCAAACGAAATATCAGCTTTAAACGATTCAATATGCAAACTTCAAATTTTTATTCTGTTGTGCATTAAATTAAATGAGAAATAGTACTAACTAGTAAACTAGTCCTGCACAATGTTGTGGTCTATTGGTAGGTTTAAACTTTATTTTTTTAGCATATTTTATTTTATCATTATGAAATTCACACATACAATCTTACATTTGATATATTCTAAAGTATCAGTTATGTATTAGTATAAATTTTATGCATACATATTTCTTTCCAAACTTACAATTAATTATTATTATTGTTGTTATTGTTATTGTCATTATTTTTGTTGTTATTTTTGTTGTTGAAGTGTTTTTATCTTTCATTGAAATGTAATTTGTGGATATTACAAAATAATGTCACAGTACTTATGAAATGAGAATGAAAATTTTAGATTATTAAATTCTTTCGTCTTAAGAAAAACATTCAGCCATACTTTATAAAAAAGTACTAATTTGTTTTATTTAATGCTAAATTTGAAATATATCCATAAATTTAGTCTTAAATTATATTATTTTAATTATATTTATAACAATCCTCATATCTCATATATATATATATATTTAAATAAAACCAGCAATTGAATGATACAATCCGACCAGTAAACGGTTAATTCGAAGTTTTACCGAATTAGTATCCGGTAACAGAAGTGAGAACATTTCAAATTTTTTATTTAAAGTAGGATAATAAATGTCGGCAGGTACTGTGATCACAGCAGATTTATTTCCTAAAAATCCTTTGTGATTATTAGCAGATTTATTTCCTAAAATGCTTTGTGGTTATTAGCTACTTGTTTTATAGCGTCCCATCTCTCTCTGAGTCTCTGGCCTTTGCTTTCATCATTCTCAGTTTTCTCGCGCTTTCTCAAGTCTCTTTGAACTTCCATACAAATCCCGCCATGTCTCATCTAATTCCTTTTTGCAACTAATCTACTCTCTAATTCAGTACTTCAATGTTCTTCTCCGACAAGTTTCGTGCCATACTGGCATCTCGTTTGAGGCCATGGCTGCTCGCAGGACAAGAACCCCAGCTCGATCTCCATGTAGGGTTTCTGACATTCCAATTGAAGGCGGCGAATCTATCTCTCGACCCGTCGGTTCTCAATTCGACCTTAGATGATTCGTCTCTGTTCATTTTCAAGGAAGTGGTGTTGAGAGAGGTGGAATTGAAGGTTTCTCCCTGGTCCATACCCTCCGTCGATGCTTCTGTGAAAAGTTTGAATGTCATTTTTGCTCTAAGGTTACTTAAAATTGCTTTCTCTTATTCGACCTTTTCTTTAATCGGAGTTTTGGTTTAGACAATCTGATAGTTTGTTCTTTTGGTTATTTTTGATATGAAATTTGAAGAGAAGTAGAACCACTTAGTAGGAGAGTGCGTTCACAGGATCTAGTTGACAAGGAAAGAAAACGATTGATTGCATCAATTGATCCTGAGGTAATTTTTTTCTGTAATTAGTCAAATCTATCATCCTTTATCTGTTGCTTTCATAAATTAACTTGATATCAACAAGGTAAATAGTCATGCAACTATAACTGAATAATTATTAAGATGTAATGCATCAAATAGTGGTTCATGTTATAGGGAACCTTGAAAATGTTGATTGAAAATGAATAGTAGTAATGTTATAAATGCTCCAAGTGATATAATGATAATGTTGGTAACCAACATGCACTTCAAAATTGTTGAACTTGATTATTGCTTTTAGAATTTTACTATTTTACCGAAACAATACACTTATGTTCAATTCAAGTTATCAAATATACAGATCAGGATTGAGTGGACTGTGTACTCTGGCCAATTAAATGGCTATTCTAAATTACCATGTTATTAGACCACAAATACACCAAGACTGTAACTGTTAGGTCCTAATGACACATTCTAGTCTGTACTAGTTGAAGTCATTTTTGTGTGCCTATTTGTTGCTTTATCCTCATGTATAAAGCTTTACTCTAGTGCTTTTATTGAATTATGGCAAAAACAAGTGGTTCTGTAGGTATGATTATCTTTGTTATCCTGAGTTTACATATTTTTATACTTTGATGTATTGCAGGGTGCATTATTTCATGACCTGGTAGAAAATCTCTCTGCTCAATCTCCACAAAAGTGGCTCGTAGCAATACTCAAAAGCACCATTTTAAGATGCTCAGCAATCCATTTTGATGAAATTCAGTTTCATTTACACTGTGATGAAGCTCAAATCTTCACATTAAAGGCACAAAAACTCTGCCTTGAACCAAGCCATCCTTCACACACTTCACTTTTCAAAGGATTCATCAGTTCGTCTATCACTCCAGGAGAGAAAAATAATTTTCTATCTATTACCTGTCCCAGTTTGGACTTTGAAATAAAGGACAATACCCGAATTCAACAAGTGGTATCCTTTACTGGTTTGTCAGTTTTACTCAAGTTTCAAAATCTCCAGCTTTCTGCTTTTGGTATTAAAATCACGAGAGTGGATTGCACATTGTCATTCGGATCCATTTCTTCTATTTTGCTATTATTGGATAAAGCAACACATCAGTGTTCTGTTGAACATAATGCTGGTACACGAAATGGGAAGGAATTGTGGTGCATTGCCTCAAGAAGACTACGCCCCAGAAATGTCCTTTATAAGACTGTTGATATTGTTAGGACATGGCAGCAGTATGTCTTAGCTTATATGGTGTTGTTGTCAATGATTGGATATCATAATGAAAAAATATTAAGGAAAAACTGCACCAAATTGCAATCCACTGGGAATTTCCGAATAAAAAGGAATGTGAGTTATCAATTGGCAATACTAAATCAGTTGGAAGAGAAAATGCCCATTGAAGCTATTGCAAAAGGCCGAAGAATTGCTCGTCTTAGGAAGTCATCAAACTCTAGATCCAATACTAATAAATCTTGGGTTTACTTAGTAAGAGTTCCCTTTTTGAAAATTCTATCATTAGTTTGGCTTCTTTTGGGTTTTATCTTATACATATATCGGTTCCTTGTGCGTGTTTTCGGTACCAAGCTGGTAGACACTTGTTCTTTTCTGGATTCTTTCTTTGATATATCTAGTGATCTGGATACACCACTTCATTATATTATATTCCTAGGGGAACTCAAATTTGCCTTGTTAATGAGTGAAGGTTTTGACCCTGAAGTGGCTCCAATTCATCTCACAGTAAATTCATTGATCCAGATTAACTCATCTGATTCTGTCAGAAAATCATTGTTTCTTGGGCTAGGGGATCTGAAATTATCAAGTGACAGACAAAACTTAGTCCTTTGGGGTAACCCTGCCTGTGGGAACTACTTATCAGATATAGGATGTGGTTCATCATCAAGCTTTGGGCTGTTATGGTCAAAATGGACTCAAATTATAGAGAGATATGAGGAGATAGATGCTGGTACTACATATGAGGCCCCTTTCTTCCTTTGTGAAGTCAACTCTACTGTTTATGATTATGGTCTCCAACAATGTAATTTGGTTCTTGGGAAATTGAATCTAAGTTTGGATTTGGAATCTGTTTTACTTTTTTATCGGGTTTACCGGGTATATAACAAGATCTTTGAAGGTACTCAAACCTCTTCGGCCTCTTCTATCTCTGTACAACCAGAACAGACAAGAGGGAGTTTGCAGGGCAGTTTTAAGTTATTCACTGAAAGAATGATGAAATTAGGGTCAGGTTTTGTTCCGCATAAAAGCTTGCAAATTGCAACCCTGATTGAAGGCCCACAAATCAGGGTAAAGTTAGAAAAAGACTGGTCGGCAGCTGCCATACCGGTATCTCATTTCTTGCTTGATCTCGGTATTGTTGAGTTTTTGGTTACTCCACCTACAGAGAACTCACGGTATGGTGAAATGAATATGAAATATAGTTATAGACGGCATGCTTCGCATGAATGTCATCTCAGACTAGACAAATTTGGTATTGAAGTTGAGCATTTGGGACTAAATCACAATTCTCACATTTTGGGTCCTGCTTCAGTGAATTTCAATTTGTCAGTTACAAGGTACATTGTGCTTCTGTGTTTTCCTTGTCCATCTGCTTTTCTTGCATACTGGACTTTTAGCAAATGATATGTAAGTTTCGTGTTTCTAAATGAAATCCATCTCTTGCCACATTTTAATCCCATTCAAGGTATTTTTTTAATATTTGCAAAAACAGCCAAAAGATTTCTCATTTGAATTTATGCTAGAATTGTTGAGTGTGGTTTGATAAAATGGCGAAGATAATTTTTCTAACTTAATTTTGACTTATAGGTGATTAATGTCTGGAGGTTGTTCTCAATGTTACATTAATTGACTATAATTGAATTGTTCTGAAATATACTCCTTAGTTGAATGGTTCTTTACTGCTTATCATATGGCTGAAGTTTCATTCTATAATTTCACAGGGACCTACTTGAATCTTTGTCTTGCTTTGAGGACCATTTTTCTACAGCTTTGAGGGGGAATGTGTTTGGTGCATCAGCATTTTTATACTTGGACGAAATTTTGACCTCATTCCAGGTGAATTTAATGCAACTGTCACCATAATTCATCGTGTTCTGAGAAGCTATAGCTCCTTTTTCTTTAGACACTTTTTTTTTATATATATATTTTGTGTCTGGTTTTGTGTTTATTTCCCAGGTTTTATTTTTTTATTCGAGGATATTTTGTAGAAAGAACTTAATCTAGGTGTGGAAATGGTTTGGGTCAGAATTATTTTAGCCTATCAGGGATCTATTAACCTATGGGAGGTTCAGGCTTGGTCTATATTCAAATTTTCTGGTTTTTGATGCATTTTACAATTTTTTTTCTTACTTTATATATATATATATATATATTAAAAGTCGAGCTAGTAAGAAGTTTAAGCCTTTTATTCGAACAAGCAGGCAGCTTTTACAAGTCCAGACCTCCTACCTGATCAAGATCAGGACATGATAGTAATCTGACCATTGACCCAGTTGGTTAGCCTAAAGCGGTTGGGCCTGATTAGGTGGTTAAACTGTTAGAAGTGGGTTCTACAAAGATGGTACTAGCACTGATATTCAGTATAATACAACTTGTAATATCCTAGAAGAACTAAAATGTGATTGCATAATCTTGAACATATAATCTAAAAGGTAAAGTCTATGCCTAGTTTTCTGATATTCAATTTCTCTTATTTGTTTTCTAATAGGCAGTTCAAGGCATTTTGTTGGCCATTTCTTCTGCTTACACATCTCTTCATTCTGAGAATCATATCTATTCTCCTTGTTTTACTAAAAGGTCTAGACCTGTCAGTACTAAAGACAAAAAGTACGAATATGCTCAACTCATGATGGATACTATTATTGAAAGCGAGCCAGTGCACATTGTGCTTAAACATTCCAGAAAGGATGAGAATGTTAATGTGTTGAAGTTTGGCCTGGGATTCTCAATTTCAAAAACCCAACTCAGATTCTCCTTTAGTGAAGAACAGATGAAATCTACTGTAGATTTCTCTCAAGTGGAGGCTTTAATCTTGGACCCTACAATCGGTGCATCGGAATCTGAAAAATTGCACTGCTTTTCTCTATCCAAATGCATGTTTGGATTAGAGCTTGAAACTGAGATGCATGTAAATATTGAGCTAGTTAGGCTTTTTGTGGCGGATTATCGTTTGAATGATTTATTGGGTGGGTCTGACCAACCCTTAAAGATTCTTTTACTTACATCTGATGATTGTCAGTCAATTAAATGCGAAATTCAGGTAAATTTGATTCTTTGAATTATAGACTTTTATCTTTTTTATATTCCATGTTTTGGATTATGGTGTGGTTTCTAAATAAAAATATTTACTGTTATTGCATGTATGCTATGAATGGAAAACAATTTCATTGGTTGTTCTAATGCATATCATTATTTTATTTGAGCAGGGAGGTTTCATATTTCTGGAAACATCAACACTTGCAGAGTATGGTAATTGTCTGAATGCATGTCTTCTACTTGTGGAAGCTGGTCGGATCAAGGTTTCAAACAGTGGGACCCATGTACCATTCGATTCTTCTCCTTCTCAAAGACAGAATGAACTTGGGTCATATCTTGTCAAAGAAGTTGAAATCGACATATCTCAGTTTTCTCTTACTCTTGCAGTTGCTGATGAAACCGGTTAGTAAGATTCTTGGCGAGTGCATAGTTCTTGTTTAGTTTGAAGCGGAAATATAATTACCCGAGTCCTGTAGTATGTTTCTTAGAAGTGAAGTCTGACTTTAGCTCACAAGGGGTTCATAAGCTTAACTTCAAAAACCTTTATATTTGCTTCAAACGACGAGTTTAAACTGTTGATCTTGATCTATTTGACTAGCCAATGTTTTGAGTTTGAAATTTTTTTTAGTTAGTTTTGTACAAGATCATGATGTGGTGTATTAAATTCTTTTAATGCATTCATTTTCTTAGCAATCATCAACCTATTTATCTTACACAAAATGAATTTTAAAAATAAAAACTTTGAAATGTAGATGCTTGGCTCATTAAGTCGATCATGGTCAACGGTTGAAATTTGTCATTTGAAACATCATAAATAAAGAAGTCAAGATAGAAAAAAGCTATCATAAGTTCCGTGTGTTATTGCACCAATGCTTATAGGTCACTTCTTCTACTTCTGTAGGTGTTGTTCAAGAACTCAATATATCAGCTGACCTAAATCTACAAGTACTAAATTTTGGGAGAAAGATTTCATACGACGTTTCATGCTTATCTATTTCCAAAAATAGTTGGGCTAGACAAATCACTTCCCAAAACAACCATCCACTTGCTCCTCATTTTCGATCTGACAATTCAACCTCGGTACAAGTTCCTCAAGTGGAAGAACTTGATCAAATCCCTATTTTGTCTCATGAGGGGTACATTCTTAAAGAAATGTCGGCTTATGCTGAAATTGAGAAAATTGATAATTGGGTTGGGACTGCTGGTTTTTCAGGATTAGATTTGAATGTTTCTCTTTCAACTATCCAGGTAAAACTTAATTTATCTTCTATTGTTCTGCATATTTTATTTTCTTTTCCTGCAATGTTGGCTGATGCTTTTTTATTATGACAGAAAACCTGCTTTTGCACATTTGCAGACTTAATTTTCTTGAAAGGAACAGAATAATCTGTCACATTTTTCTTTTTGTCCCTTGAACTACTTTTTTCTGGAAAAATTTACCTCTTCATTATCTTTGAATAATATAGATTTTAATTTGCTAACTAAGTGATAAGTTTGGGGTTTAGAGAAGCAAACAACAGGTGGAAAAGAATGAAGTTGAAGTATAGAGTAAAGATTATTTGTTGCCTCTTATGTGATGTCTAGATGGATTTAAAAATATTTGGGATCACTGAATTAAGGCACCTTAGTCAATCTTTATTTGGTAGTTATGTGTTTTCTTTCTAGAAAAGGTACCAAACATGGGTGTTTTGTAAATATGCGCAAGTAATAGATGTTTTTTCCAATAAAGCCTTTTCTTTAATATTTAGAAAAACTTGGGCACTTAATGATTTAAAATCTAAGAGGAGCAAAGGAATTATGAAAATTGTTACTAATTTTTTTTTCTGTACTTCCAGATGCTTTTGGCTTTGTCTTCCCCTTTAGATCGGGTGAGAAATGGAAGAAGCCACCAGGAATCTGCTGCAATTAGTGATTCTAACGATCAGACCCAATGGGATGCTGCTGATTATAAAATTCCTGATGGTAATTTTTCTTTTGTTTCACACTTCTATTAAGAAGTGCACTTAATTAACTACATGTCATATCAAATTAGTCTCAAATTGTAAGAGTTGATTATCCTAGACTCAGGTTTTTTATTGTGCTGAATGCCAACTGTGCGTTCTGGACCATAACTTTGTTATTTTCTGGTCTTGTCTGGTGTTGGATTTTTGTTTGATTTTCAGTTTGTGGTTTACACACCAACTTTTGGCCTAATATATTTTTTTTTTGTATCATCTGGATATGGTTCTGCAGGAGCACTGAACTTTTCAGCTTCTCGCTACTTTCTGTAATTGCAATAGTTGAATATGACATAGAAAGTTGTTCTCTCTGAAATTCTGAATAGGTGCAATTGTGGCAATAATGGATTTGGATCAACACATGTACATGGCAATTGAAGCAGTAGAGACTAAATTCCTTGTGGTCGGAGTACTTCATTATTCTATTGCTGGAGAAAGGGCACTATTTAAGGTATGTTACTTTTTTTCTTTTGGAACTTTTGAAGGATATTTATATCTTTCGGCAAAGGATGAAAAGCTCATGTGTGCCCCTAGGAAACTAAAAACGTCTTATATCCCCCCATGAAAGCATGTTGTACACAAATGTTATAAAGGAAGGGCAGTTTGGGCATTTTTAAAGAAGACGGGAAGTGAAGGAATTATTGAAGTGTTGAGGTTTTAAGGGCAGGAGTTAAATCTTTCATGTTTTATTACAGTGTGCATGATTCTTTTGTCATGCAGCACTTGATTATGCATGATATTTGGGGATTCCAAGGGCATATATGACAATGCCCTTTAACAATGTGGGTTGCAAAATCTACAAATTTAAAAACTCATTTGCATCCTCAATTTTTTTTTTCAAATGACAAATCAAATGAAGCATTCAATTATTTTAAACATATTGGGTCATTTTGGTAGGACTTCTTTTAGTAATTTTGTCCACAACTTTAACAAAATATAATGTGGAAAAATAGCAAAGAATTTTGAATTTCCACGTGTGAAGTTGTCGGTAGCATTGAGCTTCTTCCTAATGAACAAAATCTCCCTCCAAAAAAGTTTGTACAAGAATGTAAAACGGTCTTCGCGAGATTATCATATCGTCTATATGCTGATTGTGGGTTTAGTATGCTACTCAGAATATCTTGCTGTAGATAGCCCAACTATAAAATCAAAGGAATCAAAACAAAATTATTCTATACATAGTTTACTTGAATGAGTCATTCTAATTTCAAATTTGCTCTTTCCCTGTATGTTTCTTCAAATTCTAGGTGAGGCATCACAAAAGATGGAGATCGGAAGAACAAATCATTTCTTTCAGCTCCTTGTACAAACCAGAGTACAATACAAGTGAAATATGCCTGAGCTACAATAGTAGGTCAGGCTTTGTTGAAACCTCATCCAGTTCAACAAAATCTGTTTCTTTGTGGAAAATGATACCTGTACAGTCTCGAAAGATTGAAGACTATGATACAAACAATGATGATGTCAAATCTTTCAATTTAGTCCCAGAAGATGCCTTCCATCTTGTAAATTGCAAAAGTAACCTTGGTATTAGATTTATTGATGGAGTTCCTGAGTTTGTCAAGAAACCAGGGAGTGCTTTTAGGGTTAAAGTGTTGCAGAATTTTCTTGGAGAGGTACCAGGAACCATAGGAAATACACCAAGTGTGGATGTCAGAGCTGAGAATATCTCATTGACTATACTTCATGATGTTTCTGACGCAAGAGATGAGGTTCCGCTTGTCAGAGGCTGCATCACTGATTGGCATGTTGTGGCACATGTTACTTTCACTAAAGTCAGAATGCTGGGTTCATTTAATACATCAGTGCAGTATTTTGATGCAAGGAAAGATGAATGGTCAGTAGTTGGTTTTGTTATTATTTTTGTATCAATAAAAGGCCATTGACCTTTTGGTGATAGGATACTAGAAAAATATTAAAAGGGAAATATGCAAACCCACTTATAGTTATGTTGAGACGAATTAGACTGCACTAATCTCCCAAATGGCATGGTGCTATAGTTTGGTTCCATAAAGTTCAAATATCATTATACCAGCTACACTTATGGCAAGAGTCAAGTCCATTTCAGGTTATAGTGGGTATCAGCAGAAGACCTCATATAGTTCATTATGCGATGCTTCTCATTTAGTGCCTACTTATATGTCGATAAATTTTTTTTTTTTTCAGGAAAGATGTTGTATCTCCTGTCCCTTCGTTCTTTTTGTTTCGCTATCGGTTCTCTAGTGCAGGTCCCATGAAAGGAATACCTATACGCTTCTTCTTTGGTGCGAAGCAGGTGAGGAGCTCAAGCATTTTACCATTTGTTTGATTAAAATAATTGCTTATTATTCTACTGCTGTACTGGAATTTTTTTTTTTTTAGTGCACACATAATACTAAAACATATTTTTGTAGGCCCTACATAAATATTCTTACCATGCACAATAAGACTTCATTGGACAAGCTTAATATCCTAGTTGATAAACAAAATCTTATCTGGTTAATTTTCCTTGCAGATGGATATTTATGTTAATGAGCCTTCGGTGGATGTACTGCTTTACTTGGTGGGAAAGTTAGATTTGTCGGGTCCCTATGCTGTCAGACAATCTGCTATCTTTCCTAATTCATGCAAGGTTTTGAGCTTATTCATGTTGTTTAAATTTTATTACTTTGTAAAAGGCTGATGCTGTTCTCTCTACAAAAGTTGGTTAACAACTACACTGGTTATATTTTATACAAAGCTGTTATTAAAAATAGTGCATATATACAGACCATGTAGAAAAACGGCTTCAAGTCTTCTATGATGGTATAGGATGCAAAAATGGAGTATAGTTAAAATATAGTATGAACAACTTATGTGAAATTATTTATTAGTAGCCCAGATTAGAGCTATTTTCTTTTCAATGATTTTGCAAAAAGGAAATTCAAATGCTTGTATGCATGTATATATGTAGAAAAAAGGCTACAAGTCTTCTATAATGGTATAGGATGCAAAAATGGAGTATTGTTAAAATATAGTGTGAAAAGGAAACTATTTATTAGTGGCCCAGATTAGAGCTATTTTCTTTTTAATGATTTTGCAAAAAGGAAATTCAAATGCTTATATGCATGTATTTATGTTGACAGATTGATAACCAATCAGGATTGAGCCTCCTTTGCCATTTCCCAAACAATCAAGATGTAATTGTTCCACCGAGACAGGCGTCATCATTTTTCTTGAGGTTATTTGCAATATTACCTTGTGAACTTCAATTAGAGTTACGAAGTTCCCCTTGTTTTTCCTCATAGTATGTCTGTCTGAGACTGTACCAGACCAAAAAGAGGGTAAAATTGTTGATCCAATGACCAATAAAATGGTTGTTATTCGGTTCACTTAGCTTTTGTCAGTAATGTATTTAGCATTCGAATGTACCAATATGGTTGGAAGGAGTGCTGATGAATGTGAATCAAGTGCATGTCAGAATCAAATTGGCTAAAACTAAGTTATTTTCTTTCCACTTGCTTTTGATTGAAGGCATCTGGCAGTTCTGGGAAGTGAGAGTTCAGTCTTGATATCTTTAGTTAAACAAGGCACATTTTCAACCTCTCCTGTACTCGTTTCTTTGGAAGACACATGCAACTTTGCATGGAGGACTCGGATAACATCTGTTGATGGTAAGATAATTTCTTGTTCTATAGTTTCACTCTGTATGGCAATTTTCATTTGTAACTTTGCTTTTGGTTTGACTCTGATTGAAGCAGGTTCAAGAAGCTTCCCTGGGCCATTTGTTGTTGTTGAGGTTTCCAAACAATGCGAGGTAATATGATTTTGATTTAAATTGATAGTATTGTACAAAGTAGAGAATAATTTAAGTTAGCTGAATGATCTGCTTGGTGAACCTTACAACTTTGATGAGCTTCACCTCAGTTACATCACCATCAACATTATATGACTTGATTCTGATATGAATAAAATCAAATTGATTGACCATTGTTTATCTTAATTAACGAAAACATGTTAGCCCATTAGTCATGTCACTTGTACACCACAATGAACCATTATTTCTCAAATTAGACTGCAATGGTGAGTCAGGCCTGCCAAGGTCGTCCTGACCAGCTTATCTGGGTTTGTTGGTGAAATTATATTCGCTGGTTAGAAGGTCAGGCTGCTTTTAGCTAGTAGTCCATGAGCTGCCCCAAATACTTTCATTTTTGAAGTTCTGTTAATATACTCCAACCACACCAGTTATTTCATCTGAATATAATAATGATAATAGAAGAAAACAGATCATGTTTGCAAGAAGTTACAGTGTTACACTAATCCAAACACCTTGACAATCTAGGATGCTGACCTGTTACTTTGACTTGAAACCATCCTGTCTATACTGGCTTGCAGACTGTCGTTCTCCTGAATTTTTTTTTTTCAAAATTACTGAACTTCTCCTTTGACCAAATAAACTGAGAACTGTTTTCCAGGAAGGATTATGTCTTTCTGTTTCTCCTTTGCTGAGATTACACAACAAGAGTGAGTTCCCTATTGAGTTGAGGTTTGCAAGACCTAATGAGCCCAAAGATGAGTCAGCTTTTGTTACACTGAGAAGTGGTGACACGATTGATGAATCGATGGGGCTTTTTGACGCCATTGATCTTTCTGGGGGATCCAAGAGGGCATTATTATCATTAGCTCTAGGTAATTTAGTCTCTGTCCTTGTGCTTTGGATATTTCCACACACCCACACACATTACGTTGTGGCAACTACTTTTCTTTTGTGAATTGTTCCTGGTAAAAAGAAATGACATGCTGCTTATAATTATTATGGACGTTTAATTACTTCTTTCCTTTCTGACGGGTGTTATGTGCAACCCTCTGGGACTCTTAGGAAGGAATTATTTATCTAGCTTTGCTGAAATTTGAAGAAAAAGATAAATGCATTTGGTAAAGAAGTCTAAGTTAATAAAATTGTCACCTTCTTGTAGGGAACTTCCTCCTATCGTTCAAACCCATAATTTCTGAGCAGCATTTGGAGAAATACAATTTGGTGTCTGCTTCAGCTGACTGGTCCGAGGACATAACAGGAGGCAAAGCCGTGCGTGTCTCAGGAGTGCTGGATAAGCTGAACTACAAACTAAGGCGTGCCTTTGGTTTTAATGCTTTCAACTCCTTGTTCAACTGTTTATCTTGTCCCCTTTCTGTTGAGGGGATGCAGGTGTCAGATCTCCACTTTTTGGTGCATACTGTAGAGAGGAATGTGCCTTTGCAGAACCCTTTAGATGGGGGCAGCAATTCTGAGAAGAACTCAACCTTGCCAGTGGCTTTACGAATGCAAAGAGAGATTTTTATTTACCCGACTGTTCAGGTTTTCAATTTTCTCCAGTCAGAGATCCTTGTTATTCTTGGTGAAAATCAGACAGGTAATACTATTTTTTTAGCTTCGGTAAAATGAACAAATGTTTCATACAACACCATATCCTTGGCAGGCAAAATAAAAACTCTGCTCCTACAGTTCCATTTTAAAACAACTAAGACGGTTGAAACTTGAATATAACACTAATAATTTATTGGCATGGGTTTTGATGATTTTTGGTTCACTTGGGAGGTAAAAAGGGGAAACTCTATATGGGGAGGGACAAAATTGGCAATATTTAACGGAACACGCCACTTTCATCAAAATAACCCAAAAGTTGGCAGTTAAGCAACAAATGCTCTGGAAAAGATCTAGATCAAACATAAGAAGTCTTTTGTATCATTTCAAATATGCTGAAATATGACCAATTATTAGGTCAGAGGATTAACGTGATCATTTTCTGTTTCTATTGCAACTTCCGAAGATCTTAGTGCAGCAAAAGAGTCGCATAATGTCGGGAGGGAGGCCATCATTCCATGCGGTTCAAGCTCTTATTTCTATGTTAACCCCTCCATTATATATTTTTCGGTCACACTGATGGTGAATGGTTCAAAATGCAAGCCTGTGGATAGTGGTGAGTGTGTTAGGAGACTTGGTAAACGATCGACTGAGATTCAGTACTTTGATATGGAGCTTCAGTTTGATACAGGGAAACATTCTGCATCCTTAAGATTCCTGCGTGGAGAAAAAGGCTTGTTAGAGGTACAGTATGAAAGCTGGGCCCAACCTTTATAAAAAAAATCATCCCCCCCCGCCCTAAAATTAGCTTGAAAATATTGAATTTTTTTTTACTATCGATTCAGTTTGTTAAATAGCTCTTTTGTTTTCCTTCATGCAGGTGGTGGTATTTACGAAATACACGCTGAAGAACAGCAGTGATTTTCCCTTGTTATGCACACCTTTTTATCCCAAGTCCTTGTCAAGGTTAGTTTACCATTTTAAAAGGATAATTGTAATTGGTTTTGTATTTACTGGTTAAGTTTCTCTGTGTAGGTTTGTAACTGAGACCACAAGTTCTCATCCTGAGCACGAATTTTTCTTGCATCCAGCTTCGTCTATCTCATGGTTTGCTAAGTTAGTACCCAATGCTAATATTTATATTACTTTACAGCTTGGCACAAGACATGCTATAAGTGGCACCATGTCTTTTGATGTTTGCAATAGTATCTAAATAAAAAAATCAGTGTAATGTGTATTTGCTTTTGTACTCAGCCTTGTGGGTACAACTTGCTGGCAACAAGTGTGGACATTTTCATACTGATAAGTTCAAACCACAGTTTGGTTTTGAACTGATTCTTAATTGAATATCAAGTGTGTATGGTCTAACCTGGACTATCATGAGCCCATCTGAAGTTCTATATATCACTGGCAATGGAAACAGGATTTCTTTACGGGCAATATGCTCAGTTATATTTCTGTGTCTTTTCGTTGTGCATTGGATGTTCTGTATTTTGCCTAATCTTCTCAAAATAATAAGATAATGTTCATCTTGACAGGTCAACAGAGGTGTACATCAGATCTGCTGATGGAAGAACATCAGTGGTGTGTATCAATATGGAGGCATTGTCTGCTTTCACAGAGCTTTGTCTGGAGATGGAAGATGGCTCTCGAGGTAACAGCCTTATAGCGGTTCTAGCTGTTTCAGTTTGCCCATCTTCAGATCACACATTGAATCTGCCAGTGCAAGTGGTGAACATTGTTCCCAGATATGTCATCGCCAATCAATCTTCAGAGGATGTAATTGTTCGTCAATGTTATGCAGAGGTAATATTACTTTTACTTGAGTTTCTCTCGTGTTCTGTGACGTTGTTTAATTGTGTTCAGGTTTGTTGTACTGTTCTTCCTGTATTTTTCACTTTGTTTGGACTCCCAAACAAACAAAAAGTATAATCAGTGCAAATGATGACATTCAAACTTTTGTCTGAGGAGAGTACAAGTAAGGTTTATGGTAATCTTTGGTACAGGCGACATGTTAGATAGTCCTTGGTTCTACTAATGATCTATTTAACAGGATGACATGGATGATATTGTTGTTGAGGCGAAGAAGAGATTAATTCTACTAACTAGAAAGACCAGAATACGAGGAAGAGAGACTCTCTTTGACTCACTGCTCCGAGGCCACAAGAATGGTTCTGATGAGAGCCAAGTCTACGTTAAATTTTCTCTTAAAGAGGCTAGATACTGTTGGTCAGGACCTGTTTGCATCAAATCCATTGGCCGTTTCTTTGTGAAGTTCAGGATACCTCTGGATGATACAGTCACGGATGGGCCTGATGGGCCTAGCAGAAAATCCACTAAGTTGGCTTCGGTGCATGTTGTGGAAGAGAACAATAGCTTGGTTTTGAAATACACTATGCCTCCGGACTATGCATTGCCTTATCGCATAGAGAATCGATTGCCTGGATCATCCATCATTTACTTTCAAAAGGTACGGAAAATTACAACATTGTACCTAATTAGCTCTTTGATAACTGGCAGATAATTTAATCTTATATTCTTTTACTATGTTTAGGAGTCCACAGAAGTGGATATGTTGGACCCAGGGGAGTCGGCAGAGTATGTCTGGGATGACATCAATCTGCCACATAAGCTCGTTGTTCGTATTGTTGGTACACTATTTCTTTTGCTTAGTTCCATACTAATTATATGCTGTTTAGATATGAATACTTTTTCTCAAAGAAATAGAGAACAAATACATCTCCAAGCATTGTTGCCATGCAGATGTGGAATATTTTTGCCTCAAGATTTATTAAATTTTAGTATCTCCTGCTCGGATTTTGAACTTCTGATAGCATGGGTTAACCAACAAAGGAACTCTTGACAATTTGAATGGGCACCCGTAAATATTCTGGGCTCCATTATCTAAAACTTCCATACTTCTTTCAAAGCCATATAAAACCTAATTATTTCATTTCGTGAAGAAGAGAATCTGTTGTACAATTAAATTTAATAGGAAGACTTAGTCATGAAATCCCATCCCCCCCCCCTTTGGAATAAAAGGGAGAAAAAAAATCATCCTACATGTGGCGCACATGATTAATTACGTTATATGTTGATACCTGCAATTAAATAATAGAATAATTTTTTGCATGGAAAAATATATAATAGAATCTCTTACATGATAAATTGCCATCCATGGAGTAACAAATGGATGATTTTTATAAAGAAAACATGTTGTGAATAATGAGATTACATTATACAGTGTTATACCTGCAATGACATAATACACTATTGTAGAATATGATACACGTTGAATTCTTTTTCTTTTTGATAATGATCCATGTTGATTTTAGTTTCATGATCAAATTTTTTACTGTTTGTTTGTGATATTTGAGTAAGAGGAAGTAATCTCTCTCCCTTTCTCTCTTTTTTTTTTCCCTCTTAGATATGAATTTGCTCCGTGAAATAAGCATAGACAAGGTTTGCCAATGGAGACCATTCTTCAAAATTCAAAATCATAGAGGCCTTGGATTGGATTTGATGTCTTTGAGAAAGGGAATATTTCCTACAGAAAAGGGACGGTCTGATGAATCTCTCAGACAGAGGCCGCTGGAAGTGGGCTATGAGGTGGATTTTGATGGCCTTACTAGGGTCTTACGTGTTTGTGAAAGGGTCAATTTTACAAAAGTTGATAATTCGAGCCGTTTATTTGCAAATGTCCAGCTGAGATGGGCTTCTGCAGTTTTTCATTTACTTGAGACTAAGAGCCAGGTTTGCCACCGACTTTCTATAAATATTCTACATATCTCAAAATTGTGTCTTGCTCTACTCAATAAGATTTTCTTGTTGTACTAATTTTGGTCTATATTATGCACATTTTCCCTTACCGAAGAGCATAGATGAGGCACCTCAGGAGACCACCATTTTCATGTTAAATCTTGCCTTTATGTCTGTCGACTTGGTGATGGCATATCAACAGAAGTACATCTCCACAAGAATTCAGGTTACTATATTTTAAATATATATAAACTGTCTTTTGAAAGCAAAGCAAGGAGTGTATTAACCTCGTATATGCTATTGTTGCAGTCTATAAATGCAGAAGAAAGATGGAATGGTGCTTCGTTTGGGTCAATTCTAAGGAGGAGCCGAGATTATGATGCCAGTTCAAATGAGAACATTCTCTCTATTTCTTTGATTCTTAGCTCGACCAAGTCTAAAATCAAACAAGTTGACTATCTTTCACTACTTTTACAGGTACTTTGGTTGGCAAACATTTTTGCAAAGAATATCCTAATATTGCAATCAATGATATTTTTCATATTGTAACTCAGGCCCTTCCAAATGACATTAACTGTTGCATTATTGCGAGTAAAATAGGTATATGTCCTTGGATGTCAGAATTTGCCCTCAACTTTCATGCCCATTGTTCATCAATGAAAACTAAGATGATAGGTCCCAAGATTATGTGATTAGTAACTTTTCCATATGTCCATGGTTCATCAATGAAATATCTTTATATCACATAGAACCCTGCATTAATAAAATAAGTGATTGTGTGCGCTAAGGACCCCATACTACCTCCCTCTTCTTCCTTAGTTTTGAAGAAATAAAAAGCTATTGTTAGGGAATTTATTTTGTTATGGAGTAATTTGAGAAAGAGCTGATACAGTTTATTGTACCAAGGTTTCTAATGTTTTATAGTGTCTGGGTAATTTTTAAAGTATTTTAGCCTTTCTAGGTATAGCTCTGATGTTTTGGCATTTTACATGCATATGAAGATACCCTATTGAAAGTGCTTTGTTGTTTCGCGTTGCATAACAAATACTATGCATTTTGGTTGAACGTTTTCTAGTAGATATGTTATTGTTTGCAAGCAAATGACCGTATGACACTTTTATGTGTAGCCAATTGATTTAAAAATAGATGAAGAGACATTAATGAAGCTTGTTCCTTTTTGGAGAAGCTCTCTTAGTGATTCTAGTGCACCGAGTCAGAAGTACTATTTCAAGCACTTTGAAATTCACCCTATAAAGGTTTTGCCTTTTGTCTTGTATTTTACTTATTTTAATATTCTTGTTCTTGAAATTCCAAAAATGAATCCATAAGTTCTCTTTTAATCAAGGAAATGGGGCACCCATACCAGTGATAAGATTTTTTAAATTTTCTGAAACTTTCGATCTTTATTCGTTTTAAGATCTTCAACATGGGTTTCCTTGCCTTGGCACTACTGTCCAAGACATATGGGACCCCCAATAACAGAATCGGAAGCATGAGTGATCACCTGTTGAATGGATTAGATTGAAGTAAATGTATTTTTTTATTTGCTTTCAATGATTCTGTTATGTCTGTCTTTTAGATAACTGCAAGTTTTCGTCCTGGGATTCCACATAGCACTTATAGTTCAGCTCAGGAGGCTCTTCGCTCTCTACTTCACACTGTTGTACAGGTAAAGTGCTTCAACATTTGCACTTTAAGAAGAGCATATCTTGGGTATCTATGGCTAAGGGCATCTTGAGATTTTGCTTATTCTTTTTAAGAGAAATATAAAATTATTTTCCCACCATTTTGTTTGTGTCCAGTTATAAAAAAAGAGAGTTGGTTCTGATTTTACTAATGTATTTAATTGTATTTCACCTGTTCCTCTTAGGTGCCACCGATAAACAATTCAGTGGTAGAGCTGAATGGGGTACTACTTAATCATGCTTTGGTCACATCTCGAGAACTGCTTGTTAAATGTGCCCAACATTATTCATGGTAAATATACCTCTTCATATAGAACATTCATCTACAATTTATGAATTTAGTCATTGAATATTGAATTTTAGATCTTATTGAGGCTTACCTCTTGTTGTGTCAACCATTTAGTACCTACTACACTATCAATAGTACCTAAATTGCCACCAGATGGAAAACCCATAAATATTGGTTCAAAAACCTCCTGGTGAATATATGTAATATGTTGCAGAAGTATAATCAATGGTTATGTGTTGTACAGGTATATGCTAAGGGCTGTCTATGTAGTAAAAGGAAGCAAGCTGCTTCCGCCCACTTTTGCCTCGATTTTTGATGACTCGGCATTATCTTCTCTTGATATTTTCTTTGATCCTTCGGACGGCTCCATCAGCCTTCCTGGAGTCACCATGGGTAAAATAGATTTCTTTTGTGAACTTCCCTTTTTTTCTTTTTCCCCTCCAAGCTTTAATTTTGCAAGTTTTATTGAATCGGATCTTCATTTGTCAGCTTCTGTTACTTGAACAACTTTGTTGAGCATGGCAGATATTGCCAGGTGCCACTTCTTATACTGGCTGGTACTGCCAGTATCATTTTGTAGGTGTACCAGGTTGTTGATTTGGCTTGGTTATGATCCTTGAAATATAAAAATCAATGCTTGTGATTAATTTAAATGGTCAGAAGTGCAGTGATGATTGATTAGTTAAGATTAAATAGTTAATGCCTTTGTTTATTTACAGGGATGTTCAAATTTATCAGCAAAGGCATAAAATCAAAGGGCTATGGAACAAAGCGATATTTGGGTGATATTGGCAAAACCGTAATTCAAGAAGCACATTCTCTTTATTTTGATTTATTTTTTACTCATTATCCATTATTTATGTTCTTTAGGGGATATTTTTGTTGAAATTCTCAAAACAGCTGTAGATAGGTGAAGTATTGTATCAGTACTAGTTCTTGTTATGTTTAATTTCATAAAGGGGGATTGCTTCACATACAGCTGGTATGAAGTGAAAGTTTGGTCAGTAAATACGAGTATCCGACCAGATCAAAACTGATATGATATCTGAAATTAAATTTCTTGGTTTATAGAATATTGTTTGCTTGTCATTCTTTTTCATTTTTCTACTTATACAGATTGAAAGAGCCGGTTCGAAGGCTCTTTTTGCTGTTGTTACTGAAATCTCAGACAGCGTCCTCAGGGGAGCAGAAACAAACGGTTTTAATGGCATGGTAATTTATGTTTGTTATTGTAAATTTTGTTCTTATCTGATAATTGTAAACTGTGCCAAAATAAAATTAAAATATCTTTTGGTCCCATTTTTCTTTAGGTCAAAGGATTTCACCAAGGCATATTGAGATTGGCAATGGAGCCCTCTGTATTAGGGTTAGCTATAGTGGATGGTGGGCCTGATCGAAAAATCAAGCTTGTTCGCAGCCCTGGGCTTGATGAGGTTACTGCATGTTTCTATCTTATTTTTCTCTCTTTATCTCATTTAAAAAGCAACTGATTGTTCATATCTAGTAATATAATGGATATTTCTAAATTATGTGTTCAGTTGTATATTGAAGGCTATTTACAAGGAATGCTGGATATGTCCTTCAAACTTGAGTATCTCCGTGTACGAGTAATTGATGACCAGGTATACAGTTGCCTTATCTTATTTTGGTGTCCGGCCAAGTTACAATTTTTCTGATTAATTTCAGGTCGTCAGTGGTTTTGTTTCTCCAATCAATATCTGTTTACGAAATTGAAATAATCTTATATCGAGTAATTATGTCCTATAGGTGATCCTGAAAAATTTACCACCGAGTAGTACAGTGATAAGGGAGATTATGGAAAATGTCAAGGGTTTCCTTATTAGTAAGGGTTTGTTACAAGGAGATCCCTCTGCTGCTTCTCGGCCTATTCGGCAGTTACATACCGAAAGAGTAAGTTCCCCCCCACCTTTTTCTCTTTTAATCTTGGCAGTGGCTGCCAAGTGTTAACTCTCTCTCTCTCTCTCTCTCTCTGACACACACACAAGCACATCTGTATTGGATTTACATTGATGAGCTTTACTGAAATCACCATATTTCTAAAAAAATTGCATGAGTTTTATCATTGTTAGGATCTTTATTGTATACAAGCTTTCAGTTTGTTTCTTTTCTGTAATTTTAAACTGCCTCCTTTACTTGAATTATGCACTAATATGGTATATACAGAAATAACTAATCAGTAATTAGATGCTCCAATAGAGGCCTGCTAACTGTAGCCAACTTTTAAACCACCTTATAATCGTGTTGATAAAATGTTACACCTAAGTGTCAGCTTAGTGTCTGGAGATGACAGTCTACTGTGCAATGAAAAAACAATTACTCTTTACTTGGTACATTGAAATTTAAGCAGGAATGGAGACTAGGACCCACAATGCTGACCCTATGCGAGCACTTGTTCGTCAGCTTCGCGATCCGGATACTACATAAAGAAGCCACAAAAGTATCAGGCAAATTAACTTGGAAAGGGAGAAAACTCTTAGGTGATAGGAGGGAGAAACCTCAAGGTGGCAAAATCCGGGTTGTTGGTGGCTTTCTGTTATCGGGAGTAGTTGCATACATAGACGGGCGGTTATGCCGTCACATACCCAACCCGATAGCGAGACGCATTGTTAGTGGGTTTTTGTTGAGCTTTCTCGATAGGAAGGATAGTCAACAAAGTTGAGATTTCCTTTCTTCCTAGTATTATTGGTTTAAGCACGGGATAAAGTGTTCATGTAATTAATGTATAGTGATTTTAGGTCATGTGAATAGTAGTGGATGAGAAAGTTTTGCATGTGAATTATTACCCTGTGATGATAGTAAAATGTTGTTTCGTGTTTAAGATGTTTGGTACCGGTTTCCTTTTTGTGAATGTCGTTCAGCTTCTGTGATGAATGCAAACCGAATTATTGTCTAATTAAAGCTGGTGTAGCCGTATAGGACTCTCATTCGGCCGACTTCAAGTTTCTGTAATTTTCGTATACCACTAGAAGTCTAGAGACTGTTTCATTAGAGGAAAATTCAGTATATTATCCTTAAGCTTTTACCCGGAGTTTCAATTACTTCGCCGATTTTTTACTTTCAGCAAGGTTTCCAAAAAGACTGCATCATGTATTGTCCACTAAGCATTCGTACTGCATCATGTAGCAATACCCTGGCAAAAGACCGCTGGGCTTAGTTATGTAAACACTATTGTATTTACTAAAAAAAATAATTAAAAACGAGCTATTACTTAAACTACTAGTTAAGTATATACTTATTTGTCAGTATAATATAATTCATATATGGAAATTAATAAATTTTAAAATGCGAAAAAAGCCTCTGTAATTTCGAAAGACAACGCTCATGCTTTTTGTTCTTTCATAGTTTCCGTCCGGTGTAGCATCTCAAGTAAAAGAAAAGAAGAAATTTATTATATTTTAATTCTTCTATGAACTTCTATTGACAATAGATATTTACAGCTAAGATTTCTCATTGAAGTAAACAGAAAGAACTGCAAACAAGAACCTAATTACACATAAGTGGCCATGCACAATCTGCAATTAATTAGCTTGGTGCAAACCGATCCATGATTAGGCACAAACTGGTTTCTGATATAGCCCGACTGATCGGCTTTCTCTCCTTGTTTTCTTCATAATTTCCCTTTTGTCTCTTCTCCTTGCCTTCTATCTCTCCCTTCTCTTTCTTCTCATTTTGACCGGCGTTCGACTTGTTATCGTTGTTCCATTGCCACTTCCCCAATCCACCAAATTCGAAAATCCTAACACCAACAACCTTCGCCATCTCTCTCTCTCTCTCTATCACTTAACAATTGATTCGATCAAAGCTGAATAGTAAGATTAGCGCCATGTTTTGGTATTTAAAGAAAAACATGCCCATCGTAAATTAAAACCGGGTACTTTGGAACCTAGAATAATATTCTAATAAATGCGGCGATATTATAATCCTCTCCAGTTCGATATTAACTGTATATAACCAGACTTTACGATATGCCTCCACGTTAGCAAGTCTGCTGAAGTGGCAGCTAGATAGGATGAATGGAGGTGTCCAGTATTTTGGAAAGAAAAGATTCTAGAAACGTTTGACGAGAGGGATAATTAATCATAGGTCGGAGTCCTTATCCTAAATTGTCGTGACGTGGCATTTCTTCGGCGGACGGTGGATCTTGCGAGGAAAAACAGTTAAATGGATCACCATTTCAATTGTCACAAGTCGGAACCAAATTTGACGTCGATGCCAATTGTAGAAGACTGACTAATTTAACGTGTAGTCGTAATTTTGAGATTTTTTTTTGAAAGGCACGGTAGAAGCTACCAGCCAGTGATTTGCAAAAAAGGCAGGACGGTCTCAGTCCGGGTTAAATCCGCGCGGGCGGATGGATAGCTATGATATACAGGGTAAAATTTTTAAAACCCTACTCTTATCCGGTTTTAGATCACGGGTAGCACGGATTAGCGATTCAGATGGTCCGGATACGGATCCTGATTGATTTGGGCAGATACAAATATGGATCAAACCGGGAGTAGTTTGGTCTGATACGGGTACGGTTCAAACCTAGACTTCTCCTTTTATGTTTTTCTTTATTTCTTTTTAAACAATAAAATATAACATTAAAAAATCAAAATATAATTCATTTAAATTCAATTATTTTTGTTATAGTAAAATATAAATCAAAATTACGAATTATTTTAAAATAATGTTGCTTAAATTAATTACTTTAAAATATATTAAATCAATTACTTTAAAACAGTGAAATATAAATAAAAAAATTTCTTAAATCAATTACTTCAACAAAAATTGTGAATTATTTTAAAACAATAGATTTATAAACAAAAGTTACTCTCGTCCTTTATTCTAGGCTTGGAACCGGCTATGTAAAATAACATAGGCGGAGTTGTCAGTCATATACCATAGTCCGCTCTCTTACGCATTGTCTGAATCTGAATTCTTCTTTAAAATGAATAATTTAAAAAATAACCATAAAGATTAAAAGAGGTTAGAAATTTATACCGACGCTACCGATCTAGAAGTTGTCAGTCATATACCATAGTTCGCTCTCTTCCGCACCGTTTGAATCTGAATTAGTCGCTGGCCGCAGCTCTCTACCGCTTACTTCAGCCATCAATCCAATCTTTTAAGCACACAAGTTTCTCAAAAACATGGCACCCAATTTAACTTATTTATTTCACCTATTAAAAATAAATCCATATTTTGAAAATAAAATCTAACCTATTCAAAAATATTTCTAATTACTTATCATATTTAAAAAATAAATCTAACCTATTTGGGGTCCGGCCCGTATTTTTGCCCACATGTCCTACCCGCGGACCCGTGCCAACTCGGGCACGGCACGGACCACGGGCAGTCCGGTCCGAGTCATGGGTAGAGGGGTTTTTTCAATACACTACTACTAGCTAGAACAAAATGCAAAAATACAGCTCATGCATCTCATACAAATCTAACACTGGTGCATCACTTATTTGCCATCTCTCCTCCAATATCTAATTCACAGATGTCCCTCCTTTTTTATTCTTCTACTCAGAGTCTCAACTGGAAGATTAGACCCTCTAAAATCCTCTCGTTTCATTGTCTCCACACGAACCACAACACATGATGGTTTAAATGTATTTATTTTGTGTCTTCATTATATTTTTATTTTTTAAACGTTAATAACTTAAAATTTAGAAAGGGGAGCTAGCACAGTTCGAAGAAAAATTCTAAAATTGTTGGTTACTCAAATGTCGAGAGTTCGATGCAAAGATTTAAAAAAAAAAACTTTAAATTTAAAATTTCAATATTAATATAAAATAATTAGATTTGATCAATATTATTTCTTTTGTACACATGTTTTTAAACTTATTGATTTTAAATAATAATAAATTTTTATGTGCAAGTAAAGAAAATGCTCTAGATCACATCAAAATATTTTTATTTTGACATATAAGTTTTGAGAAATTTGTTATTAGAAAATTTAAAAATAGAAACACGAGGTAGACACAAAAAATTAATAGTGAACTCTCTTCTTATTAATTAAATAATATATCTAAAAGTACTATCCCATCTTATATTTGATTTAGAATTTTAGTTAAAATTCGAAAATATAAAATTACATCCACAATTTAAATTAAATTTATAAAATGGCATCCAAATTTAAATTAGGAGGAATTTTACGTATACCCCTAAAAATGTCAAAGTTACTTATTTCCTTATCTAATATTCATAATATCATATTTACCCATTTAAATTTTAAAAACTCACAAATTTATCCCAATATATTGACTTTTCTATTTAAACTCATTTTACTCTTAATTAAAAAAAATATGTAACTTGTTTAAGAGAAATATTTAGTCTTTAAATTGGCCAATTTTGAGAGCAAATGGTTCATTTTCTTATTTGTGATGCACATACAAGCATATGCCTAAATGTCACTATGTATGCATCACAATTAGAGACATAAGTGTCATTTGTCTTCGAAAACAGATTAGTTTGAAGATTAAACATCTTTTTTACACAAACTACATATTTTTAATAAGGTAAAATAGGTACTTTATAAATTTCAAATGAGTTTTAAAATAAAAGTAAAAAAATGTTAGTTTTTTTAACTTAGAAGGGTAAATATGATATTATGAAATTTAGAGGGAGAAATACGTAATTTTGAGGTTTTTGAGGGATATACATGAAATTTCCCCTTAATATTATAATTAATTGTAAGGAAAAAAAATATAGAATTAATTTAATAATTAATGATTGTCAAAATTAATGATATAATCAATAAAACATACTATCTCTTTCACATATACGATGAAAATGCTCCAAAACAGACACAAAAACAGATGAGTTTTCATTTTCTCATGTCAGTTACAACCGTAGCCAGTTCATTTTTAAAATTATTTTTCATCATTAGTAAGTTATAGAACTCCCTAATTAACTAGGAACAAGGATCGATCGCTCAACAAATTAACCAATAAAACAGAAAGTATTATACATGAGATCATTAACTTTGGTTTTGCAAAATGAAATTAGAGAGCAGGAGTTCAAACAAATCAATTAATTACGATGTGAGATCTATAAACAAAAAACAAATTATGATGAGAGCTGATTTTTTTTTTTTTCTGTTATGTTATATATCTTTCTTCGAATTAGAGGTGCAAACGGATCGGATAGTGGTAAAATCATATTTGTATCTGCTTTTATTTTTCGGATACGGATAATATATTAGATGGATACGTACGGATACATATTGAATCGATCTCAGATATCCGTAAACATATACATAAATATTATTATAATATATATTAAAATATATTGTATATATATCTACTATTAAGATACAACGGATAGTTAAATCAAAACTATATCTGTATTTGTATCCGCACGGATGTTCGAATATTAGATATCATTATCTAATTTTCAGATATGAATCCGGATATATGATCAGATATTATTCGATCCGTTTGCACCTCTACTTCACATAGTCATCACATTACATCTATATCAACCCTGGATATATAAATTATGTATGGAGCCCCTCATTTTTTTTTCTTTAATAAGAAAATAGCTAGGCCCGAAGAAATAAATTAAATTACGTACTCGTATATAAATCAGCACAAACTTAAACAAAAGTGACACAACAATGATACAAAAGAATATAGTATGAAGGATAATATATGGAACTTAATTTCTCTCTAAAAAATCCAAAACTATAATATGAAGCTTAATTCGTTGCATAAATATTATGTAGCTTATTTAAACCACAAATTGATCTCTCTCTCTCTCTCTCTCTCTAGATCCTACAGAAAAAAATACTACTGACCATATGAGATTCTGGGACTAACATTTTTTAATAAGAAAATATGTCAGAAAAATATAATTAAAATATATACCCGCATACAAATCAGCGCAGACTTAATTAAACAAAAGTGTATACTTTCAATTCCATATTTTAATCAATTAAATGATAAAAATATTAATTAAATACTTAATTTTCTATAGTTAGAATTTGATTTCTCTCTAATCTTGTTTCGTAAAGTTAATTTAGTCAGTCAAATGACAGGCTAGATAATAAAACTTCTCCTGTCTAGTTGTAAACTTAATATATATAGACACACAAACTTATTCATCTGAAGTTTTGTGATAATTCTAAGTTCTTACCGTTGATATATACAATTAGTTATTAGAAATTAAAGATCAGACAAGAGATCGAAGTTCGTTAATCATCAGATAATTAATACCAGCAAGAGTTTGTCTGGACTTGGTTGTCTTGTTTATAACTTTTAGTACAGTAAATAATTTTGTTTCTTCCAATGTTTACTGCGTAAATTAAAGCATTAAATGTCAGCGTGGCACATAAATTAATGTTGCACTATTGCATTCGTTAATCGTTACCTCAACCTATTGTCTAGTTCCAGTAGATAACCCTGAGCAGATATATATATTTGGTTTGAGAATTGGATTTTCTTTTTCTTGTGAGTATATATATATACAGTTAAAATTCTGATTGAGTATATATTATTGTGCTAAATACTAATTAATATTTCTCAAATATTATTCCTATGAATATATGCCAACAATCACATTGTAGTTCACAATCTGATTAAAAAAACTAACAGCACAACTATTGGCTGATGTAAGTAGAGATTGGTAAACGCCCGCCCGGACCCAACCTGCCTGTGTCCGTCCGTGCCCGTGCCACGGGCATCCACGGGCATCCACGGGCACACGGGCACACGGGCACGGGCATTAAACGGGCCGGATCCGGTTTTTTTGAAAAATGCCCGTGAGTGCCCGTGCCTCTAAACCCGTGCGCCCGTATCCGTGCCCATGCCCGTGTCCCTGCCCGTGAGCTCGTGACAGATTTTTTTTTTTTTTCTAAAATTCAAAATTCAAATTCAAATTCCCCCCATTCCCCCCCCAAACCACCGGACCCCTACCCATTTTTTTTTCATTTTTTTTAAAAAATTCAAATTTTAATCCCTCCAAACAAAATTCTATAAATATACACCCATTCCTTACAAATTTTCACATCTCTCTCAATATTTTCATCTCTCATTCTCTCAATCCCAATCTCAGTATTTTTATTGTTCTCCAATTTTAATTTTATTGTTAAAAAAAATAAAGTTGTTTAACAAATACACAAACGCAAACACGCAAACGGAATTACGAAGGTATTCTCGAAGATTTTCTCGCGAAATTAAAAAGGTAACATTAATTTTTGCTAGATTAAATTTTGCTAGAATAAATTTTGTTAGATTGAAATATTGAATGTTAGATTTATTTTTGTAGAGTAATTTAAAAATTAAATTTGATGTTAGATTTATTTTTGTAGAGAAATTTAGAATTTAAATTGCATGTTAGATTTATTGAATTTTAAGTAATTAGATTTGTTATATTTATTGATTGTTAGATTTATTAAATTTGTTAAGTAAATAGATTTGTAAGATTTATTTTAAATAGATAGTGTCGGTATATATTTCTAACATCTTTAATCTTTATGGTTATTTTTTAAATTATAAGTTTCTAAACATTTCAATTAGTTTTTAAATTATTCATTTTAACGAAAAATTACTAACAAAAAAAAAAGTTAGAACTCTGCCTATGTTATTTTACATAGCCGGTCTCAAGCCCGAAATAAAAGAGGAGGGTAACTTTTATTTTTTAATCTATTGTTTTAAAATAACAACTTAATTATTTTTAAAGTAATTGATTTAAGAAATTTTTTATTTATATTTTATTATAACAAAAATTATTGAGTTCAAATATACAACCATGTCAAATGAATTTAAATTGGTATGAATTTGGATTTATAATTTATTGGTTTTCAAAGAAAAAAAAAACAAAAAAAAAAATCAAAAAAAAAAAACTGGACCGGCCCGTCCTGCCCCCGAGCCCGTAACGGGCACGGGCATTAAACGAGCGGGTTAGAATTTTTGAAAAAAATACCCGTGATGCCCGGCCGTTGTGCCCGTGTGCCTGTGACGCCCGTGCCCGTGCACGGGCTTTGCCCGGACCATCCGGCCCTGCCCATTTACCAAACACTAGATGTATGTAAATCATAATTCCTGAGACTAAATCAAATCAAAAGAACTAGCTAGCTAGCTAGATCTCATTGCAACAAGCCACACACACCTTTGGTAAAAATTAAGAAGCTAATTAATTAACTCCATTTTCAATTTTCACTTTTACATGACAAGGTTAATTAATATATAGAAGGAAATATATATATATATAGAAGTAGTTGATCTCATCTGACATGCTAGCTATTCAATTATTGAACTAGCACTTTAGAAGGGTTAGTTCATTTGGAGAATCTAAGTGTGGTTCCTGTTGCCATCCTTGCCTCCCTAGGGATATCTCTAGGCTCGGTACGCTTGAGAGATGTCTCATACCGGAGCTAATAAACCCCGATGACAGTAACGCTGTCGACCTTGGATTTGATCCCTCCAATAATCCTATATCATTATCATCAGTTGCATTGAGAGCTTCCATTGAATTTATTTCTTCCTGGCATGCCTATATTAGATATACATAGAGGAAAAAATATTCAAAATTTTGTGTAATTATTATAACAGATACAAGAAACATGCATGATTTCTAACAAAAAGAAGTTAAAAACTTGGCCAAACTTATAAGTAAAAGAATGTACATACATACTAGGAAATTAATTAAGCGATACAATTATATATAAGATAGAAAATGTACTTAATTTGTTGAAGCTAGTACATTTATAGAGCGTAATTAAGATGTCTAGATTCCTGTTTTTTGGCCAAGAGAGTTCTGATAGTACGGCTCACATGCATGAATCATGATCAATGGGTTAAAATTAATTAAAGCTGGCATGGGATTTAATCAATTAAAGACTTTACAGAGCAATAAATAATCCGCATTTATTATTGAGATAATGAAAGCTATACTTGAACATTTTCTTATTGTTTCTTTCTCTCCAACCTTTCAAGATAGTGAAGGCATTTTACATTTACATTTACTGTGCTGAAGCTGAAGAGTGATTTTAATTTGGAACAAAAAACGAGACAATAAAATAAGACAAAGCTTTATGGATTTTTGAGCAAAGAAGCTTCTCTGTGTCTTTTAACTTTTGAAAAATATTCTGTGTGCCTATTAACTTTTTGTTGAAAGAAGGTGCTTCAGCACATCTCTTTTTTTTAGATGTCAGGTACAATTTCTCCTTGAAGGAAGATGTTCAAGGGAACAGCTAGCACTTTAAACAATTATTTGAACAAACTTCTTTACTTCTATATATAGTTTATAGCTCTAAACTAATTAAAAATATACTTATTATTATTCCTTTATGTCAGATATAATAGTTTCATAGTAGTTTACAAATGTGCTGCAAAATCTATACCTGGGTTGCAATATTTTGTTGTTTAAATAGCCAGTGAGATGCCTCCATGGATACATATTGACTCCTGCAGGAAAAATATTCAGCTGTAAATTACAAAATTAATTAGAACTAATTAAATTAATCACCAATTGATTAATTAAAAAAATTCCAAGAAATATATTCCTAATTAAACCTTTTCTGGTAGTACAAAACCTGCTGTTAAGTTTGACTTTAGTTTATTGCTGAGAAATTCAGGTCTTAACATTTACAGCTTTTCAGTGATCAGTAATTATTTTGCAAAAGGGCATTGGCAGGCCAGGAAGTGGCATGTTGTATGAGAAATGATGAGTTTGTTTTGTCTGTTTCTTATTTGTATTATCTTAGATACCATATGAAATGGTGCAATCTGAGAACATTCAGAGATAATGTTTAGGTGTGTTTGTCAGCTATATGTCATGTGTGGGTGCACCTCCTGTTAATGCGCACATACTCTACCCAGCAATGACTTTGGTATTTTTTTTTTTTTCATCTTCTTTTTATTAAGCTTATTTATCTTGTTGACAAACTCTCTCTATATATATATTGATGATTTAATTTGAGGAGTTGTGCGCGTGTGTGCGTGTGCGTGTGTGTGTCATAAAATCATATATTTTCTTTCTTTCCTTGAGTAGTTAAATTGATCACTCCACAATAATTACACTCATCTAGCATTTAACCACTGTAAATATTTTTCTTATTTAATAGCAATTGTCTAAAAAAATAAATTACACTGATCTTCCACTTGCAAAAATTAGGTTTCTCATTCATCTTTAAATAGTATTATATATTTTTCTTTGTGAAGAAACGTATATAAAATACTTAAAAATATTTTTTATCATCTGAAGCAAATTAATCGCCTAAACCCCATAATATATGTATTAATACATTTTTCAAAATAGATATGGTTCAGAACTTCAGATTACATTACTATTATATATCCAAGCTCCATTAATAGATGAGTTGGAAGCAAATTTGTCTGAAATAATTGTTAGCAGGCTAGGTCTCATAAAATATTGTAAAGTTAGAAAAACTTATATCATGTTAATTTCCTTTGCTCTAAAATACAAGGCAAGGTCAGCTAGAATAGCAAAATAAAAAAAGAGCTGCGAGAAGAGACATATACCGTTGAAATTACAATTTTTAATTAATTAGTATGACATGCACTTGGTAACAAACATGTGGTGTTCATTCAGGAAAAAAAAAAAAAAAACTCTAGTCAAAGCCAGAATTCATATTCAAAAGCCCATTAAATGCACTTCAGATCGATCGTACCTTAGCCTTTCAAGGGCATCGATATTTGCTTATTCCACTTATATCTATTTTGGACATGACTCAATACTCTAAAAGGTCAACTTGATACACATGTCTTCTCTTTTATCTAGGCACTTATTTCTAACTAATATGCTTATTAATTTCAGTTTTCAGTAGTATCTCGGTCAAATCGACCTTGCTATATATGTATTATCTATATCCTATTAATAGACTTGTAACAAGTTGGAAATTAACTAAGCATTTGGAGAATTATAACAAATATCTTTAATTAGTTTACATTGATTTGTTCTATCTCAAGATGTATCTTTCATCTTAGACACCATGCAAAATCTTAATTAATTATATATACCAAAGACCATGCATGTCATCATGTTAGTGCGCCTAGATATTTTTGCCAAAAACAAGTTATAAATTTTTTTTAACGGTACTAAAACTGATCAATAGTAATTTAACCGTTTAACAATTAATCAAACAACAGTATATAAAATTTCTTTTTGAACTTTAAAAAGTCCAATTAATGTATTATATATCTTTAATTATAATTAAGAGTATTTTTTTTATCGTATTATAAATTCTAAGAACTATAATGCAGATTACTATAGTACTTACAACTACAATATCTCAAAACAAATATGAAATTAATATATACTAATTGATAGTTCAAAACACAAATTATCAAAATCCGTTAGATCTGTTTAATAGTGCTAAAATAATGTGCTTCTACGGTGGTTAATATACTTAATCATCACAATCTATATAATAATCCAATCTGTTTCTTAATTAAATAATCTTAACGCTAGGATATTTTTGCCAAACAAGATATAAAAGGGATATATTCCGTGTAATTAATTTTGCATATATTGTACCACGAAGAACAAATATTACTTCAAATTATTAATTTAAATTTGAATTAGGAAATAGTATATATTTAGAGTTACACTTACTGTACCCACCTTGGCAACACAGCTGGTTGATTAACAGTTGTTGGTGCAATGGCTGCAGAGAGAGAACTATAGAGAGAAGGAGCGCTGGTGGACCCAGGTTTGTCAGAAGGTGATGGTGGTATTAATATTTCTCCAGGCTCCATTTGCTTGTTGAAGCCCATGTCTCTCTGACCTTGTCCTGAAACATACCAGATTATACTAAATTACAAGTTGTTGCATCTTTAAATAACGCTTAGGTAATATATAGTACTTCCAGTTCCAGGGGAGCATGGCACCACACTCCTCTCAACAGATACTACCGTACCAGTTTCAGATATATATGACATTTATATATCTAGATAAATAGTTAAACACCAGTGAATTAGAGGCAGGGGAGAGAGCAAGAGAGAGATGTACCTCCACACCTGTCAGTGCTCTTCACTGTTCTATACATCTGCACCCAACAAATATAACAAGTTTAGATCAAATGGACAAAAAGAAAAAGAAGAAGATATAAACAAATATATATATATATATATAGTGCAAATACTGAACTAATAAACATTTCAATTATGCGAGGTTCAATGGAATTAATTAATTAGTGGGCAGGCACAACTTCCTATTTATGCGAGGTTCTATTTAGTCAATAAGAGAAATATATAAAATGATATGCAAAGTTTTTCACCTTTTTGTCTCAATTTATTACTCAAAAGTGTATAAATTAATGGTTCCTTTTTTTTATATGTGAAAGCATAAATGGACTGGTTCCTAGATGCAAATACTGTTATTGCATTCTGTAATGAAGAATATTTTAAATATTTAATATATAGTAGTGGATATAGTAATACCTGAAGGTGGCTTTTTACATGCGCCAGTGTCAGATCCTTTACATTCATCAACTCCAACACTGATTTTGGGGTTGCTCCTGCTCAGCAAAAAATGAAGAAAGGTATAAGGAAATTTTTACTAAAAAGGTAATAATTTAAATTAAACAAACCAAAGAAAACCCCTCAATGATATGAAAAATTAAGCTCCTTCCTCTTTTCTATAGATGACCACAAAGTAATCGACATGGCATCTACTAAACTAAAAAGAAAACAAAACCAAGGAAAGAAAATGTTCCAAGCCACCAGATAATTATAGAACAAAAACACATGATTTCTTCATTGAGAAACAAAAAATATGAATAAAAAAATGAAAGATATATACTTTCATGGCCACCGAGTAGTTGAACTGCATGCACAAAATGCGCATGGAGAGAGGTAGTCCATCTCATCCTTGGAGCTCGAACATTTCTTTTGCTACTTCCTCGATCTCGAACCATTGCTCGAGAATTCCTCTTGAAATTATAGAGGTGAGGAGGCGGGTATCGGTGGCTATGATCAATATGATGCTGTTCAACTACAGGTGAGGCGACCGGTATATGCGGCACAACCGGTGCAGAGTCCAAACTTAGACTCAGCGTTAGTTCATGGCTCAAATCACTGCAACTGGTACTACTGCTGGACTCTGAATTTTGACTGAAATTAGAGAATGGTGGGCAGATATGTAGTGAGAGATCTGGCATGCTCTCCATGTTAGTTAGCTAGCTAGGGTTTCTGTATAGCTACTTTTGTTATTAAAGGGTTTGGTGACTGTGGAGGGGACAGTGTAATGGCGAAGTGAAAAGGAAAGGAGAGAGAGCAATGGAGGAAGGCGTCAAGGCGGGGTTTGTGATTAGGTCATGAGTGGCTTATGATTATGATGAGTGGGTTTGAGTTATAGAGTAAGATCGAGAAAGGCTAGAGAGAGAAATAATTTCCTTATATTGATATTGTATGGAAGAAATTGCAGCAAGGACAGGGAATAAAAGTATAACAAAGAGAGAGAGAGAGAGAGAATTAAAGGAGGATTGAGACAGGGATGAAGGGGACTAGAGAGAGAGAGGTCATTTGAGTAATCAGAGGTATAATGGCTTGAGAGAATGTGAGTCAATATTTCCTTTTCCATGAAACCGGAGGGAATTATGGTTCAGGTCATAAATGCTTTGGAGAGAGAGAGGTGGGTAATGGGTTAGAATACCCTAGAGAGAGAGCAACCACAAGTGTTTCATTTGACATCAGCAGATGGCAACTTCAAGGCTGCAAATTTTGTACACCGGTTTTCTGGATTTTTGAGTCATGAACAGTACCTACAATTGACCTAAATATATTTGTCAATGAGTAATTTTAAAAAAATTTACCTCTCATTTTTTTTTTTGGGAATTATGGAGGTCACAATGAGTAATTTAAAAAAATATATATAAGGCCAAGTTTATTTTATTTTAGAATTTAAATTGAAACAAAGAAAAGGACCATATAAATTAGTTTAATTGTTAAAAAAAATCAATATTAAAGTACTTTTTTAGTAATGAGTGGCAGTTTTAAATTTCATAGTAAAATCGAAGCTTGAATTTAAGAATAAGTTTTAATTCAAGAATGAGCTAGTGTTTGCCTACGGGCTTTAAAAACCAAAAAAGAAAAACAAGTGTTTTGAAATGAATAATATTTTTTTTATTTTTTAGATAAAAATATATCTAAAGAACTCAATTTTAAATATTTACAAGAAACTTTACAATTAATGTTTATATTTTGTAGTATAAGATGAAATAAAAACTATCAACATCAAGTGACAAGTAAAAGTTTGTATCTAAGATCTTCTATATAATAACACGGCAAACATTATTTTAATAAATTGTCTGTGCCGTTCTATAATTATTTATGAAGGTCACAACTTTAAAAGTTTCAAGTGTTTTATGAGATTACCTACTATATATTAATTTATTGATAAATGATGGGACGGTAGCACATTTGATTAGAAAAAAAAAATGTTTTAAGATTGTAGCTATTCAAAAATTGAGAGTTCGAATCCCACTCACGACTTCACAGTATCTGTGAAGATTTTATTAAAAAAAATTAATACAAAGTGACTTAAAATGTATTAATTCGAAAATGGCATTCCAGACCGAAATTTTCATTAATACCACTATAAAATAAATAAATTATTGGGAATTCCAAAAATATCAGGGTTGTCAATACAATCTGCAGTCCCATTCTTGGGGGGGGGGGGGGGCAGATTGAATTAGAGGCCCTCCTCCAAAAACTCAAAAATCCACTATAATATACTGATATTTAGATTTTTTTTAGGACCGCCAATTCAATCTGCGGCCCTATTTTTGGAGAGGAAGGTAGATTAAATTGGTGATTCTGGTATTTTAAAAATTTTCCAATTACAATAATATTTTGGTTTATATTTTTATTTTTTGAAATGGCATTAATAAAAATTTCGGTATTCCAGAACTAAACTACTTTGGTTACCGATTCAATTCCAAACACAACTAATTATATGTGGTCCAATGAAAAGTTCTTATAAAAATGCATAAAGTTGCCAATAATTTTAGATGAATTGAAAAAGCCTGTCATAAAAAAGTTGTTCATGAAATTGAGTAAGATAAACACGTATATATTTAAAAAAAATTAGAGCCTTAATTGGGGACCTTTGGCTGTTCACTATATCCGGGGCAATAAAGTATAGTAGAATTAATATTTATTTAATAATGGATAATTTAAACAGTTTTAATTTCCCTAGTAGGTTAAAAACAAATATTTTTTCTTTCTGTACAGCATTTTAGAACAAAATGATCGTATTCCCTACGAGTATTTGTTCAAAATATCAAGCATTAAATCACTTTTGTTTATCTATTTTAAAAAAAACGAGATCATACTTTTAATTTTAAATATTTATAAAAAAATTCTTCAACCAAATTTTTAATTAAACAAGTGAATTTTCGTATAGAATAGAGAACATTCTTGCCGAGTAAAAAAAGAAAAAAAAAATCAGCCAAAGTCGCCAATAATTTGCTTCTCGAAATTGAATTTTCCTTTTCTTTTGTCTCCCTTTGAAAGGTCAATAGTCAAAAGTCAAAATTTCGCAGGTAATGTGGAGTTAGAAATTAATACTACGTATAAGGTACCTAGAGAAATAAATTATACTCCTAATCCTTTATCCTTACATGCATGTAAGAAGCACACGTGTGAGAGATATATAGACAAGTAAGAGAGAGATTTTAATTTGAGAGAGGAAAGAGATCACAGCTCACCACCCACCCCCACTCTCTGACAGCCGACCGGTATGTCCGGCGACATCGGAGCTGGGAACCATGTGCTTCTCTCTCTCTTTCTCTGGCCCACCAAATTCAACGTACACACATATATATATACTACCTAGTCTACTTAAATTTACCACAGCTCTCCGTCAATTAATGATGCCAGTGCTGCTACTGCTAGTGGGCCTCAGAACCGGAAGTTGTAAATAGAGATCACGGTATGATCGGATACGTCTAACTGTACGGTGTGTATATTGATTATTTTTTAAAAATTTAACACCTCATGCGAATTACGTGTAATTAGAATTATTAAATCTTGATCAAATAATAAATATTTTATAAACTAATTTTAAATTATAAAAATAAAATAGTTAAACATGACCATTATGTGTGATCACGATATGACTAATATACTATGATAATGCTTCTAAATTTTATCGCAGCACACACGACACGTATAAATCTAACTTGGCCAGCCACATATTTTTCGTTTTTTTTTTTGTTGAGAAATAATTGAGGCTTACAAATTCCAACCTTTGCAACACACTCTTGAGCAGTTAGTTACGCAATTAACGCACTAAAAAAAAGATTAACGTAGAGGTTAGTAAAATGTCGTTAAATTTAACTGAGAATTCTCATTTTGTAATTTAATTAGAAATTTTATATTTAAGCAAAGATCTTTTGACAAAAGAAATTATGTCTAATTAACGATATATATATAGAGAGAGAGGCTATGGTGAGTTGCGAAGTATAAGGATCTTGTTTTATTTCATACTTATATTTCTGTTTTCATAGACCAAATAGTCGATCTGAACCGCTCAACAAGATGTCCATATTGAAATGTAATTGGAGACTAAATTTTATATTTTTTTGAAATTTTTTACTATTTTTTAAGATAGATACAAAATCATTGTTTTTGAATAGTTCATAACCAAAGGTTTAAATAGCATTTATCGCGTCATAGCGGAATGGCTGAAAAAACAACGCTATGCCCAAATAGCGCTACTATAGTGCGAAATAGCGCGCTATAGCGCCGATAGCGTCATAACTTTTATGGCCTGAAAACACTATAGCGCCGCTATTTAGAACCTTGTTCATAACTATTAAAAACAGTTATTTTGAAATATTTAGAAAAAAAAATAGTAATTTTTTTAAAATAATATAAAATTTGATCTCCAAAAATATTTCAATATAAATATCTTATTGAGTGGATCAGGTCGAATATTTGGTCTTTAAAAACAGAGATATAAGTGGAAAGTAAAACAAGATTCTTACTTCGCAACTCATTATAGTCCATATATATATCCATTGAAAGATTGCAGGGTTGGATAATTAATATAATGAAGTCACAGTTAGGTGTACACCAAGGCGGAAATGGTTAGCATTTCCATATGAAGAGAGGTTTCATCCAACGGCGACCGTTTGTCATCTCTCGCTCGGGTGCATTCGCACGGTCGCATCCCTTCCTATATTCGCTCTCGGTGTTTTCTTTACTATAATACATTCTCGAGCCCATCGAGACACGTGGCAGTCATCCAGCGATCGATGCTGATTCCACGTGCGAGTCTCCCGTGACAAAACCTCTTCATTCTTTTATTCCCCATGTCGACTACATACGACCAGATCTGTAGATTTGTAGCAGAGAGAAAGAGAGAGAACAAGCTCGGCATATTCTCTCCACGTTTTCTTCTGCTTAGAATAATGTTAGACTTTATTCTTCTTATGTCAAATTCATCAACTGTTTGTGTAGCTACCTACTTCTCCAACTTGTACCCTTATTCCTGTATTGCGAGATCGATCCTAGTTTGAAGGAGGCTTAAAGCCTCCCAGTCAATTATCCATGTTCACTTGATTAATAATTGCGTGAGAAAGCTAGCTAAGAAAAATGCATTCCTAAGTTATATTTGAATGACATATATAAGAATAGAAACTATTCTAAAATAAAAAGCTATTCATAATAGTAATGAGTATCTAATTAAACAACATTTTTGCTATTTGGAATAGCTAGAATAACTGTAATTCTTTATTCTTTGTAAATATTAGAGTAGCCATTATTCGGAAGTGTAAGATAGAAAGAAAGAAAAAAATTATTTTTCGAATTTCCGCCAACACAGTCTCAAAATGAGAAACTTGACACCACTTCGTTACAGTTTGTTTGAGATTCCACTTATCTATATTTCCTCTTAATTAGCACATTGTTAACTTCATTTTTATTTGATTATAGCTTTTCACTATTCTACATATACAATCAAAATAATATTTTTACTAATTTGCATGGCACTATTTTCACACTGATATGAAAATCACTATTTTTTTCCTCTATTCTTATTTACTATTCTCAAATTTCACTACACTAACTATTAGTTCTAAATTCTAACTCACATCCAAACATACTCTTGATTAATTGCGTGAGAAAGCTAGCCTAGAAAAAATGCATTTCTATTCGTTGATAATGAATTTTAAAAAAAAAATGTACAGTGAAAGGTACACCTTCTTTCGCTAGAATGACGGTTCACCCTTGTCAAATCTATCCTAAATATTTTACCACTTAATTTATTACATGCAAGGCTGCAAGCCTTATAAAGCACTTGGACCAACTCAAAAGAAACTACCCTTTAGAGATGATCAATATTCCTTTGTATGCCTAAAAAGAAAAAATCTAAGGGCGTACTAGATATTTTAGATTTAACAATGAACTGTTAATCAAGAATGTTCAATCTCTACGGAGATCTCAGAATGTTCAATTAAATCTTCTGATATTTATGAGATCTAAGGTTGACAAATTAATTAATATTGCAAAAACCACGTGATAAAAAGTTATGAGATCCACTATAGGTGTTCAGATATAGGATTTTATGGTGGAAAGAATTACACAAATCTTCTCACACGTTGAACCTTTTATTTGAGACTTTGTTTTGAGTATTTGTTTTTTTTTGTTTTCTTCTATTTAACGGTAAAGCCAAAATAGTTCATTTCATTGTTGAATTAAGAGAAATTATAAAAAGACAAATATTGTTAAAGATGAAAATATTTGGTCTGCTTTGCTTTTACTTTTTATATTTTATGTTTCACTTTTGAACCCCTAATTACAAAGTACGAGTAAAATACTAGTCATTAATTATGTAATCAATCAAGCAGTTAATAAGCTTGCAAACGGAACATTTATTCACTAAATTCAACATATCTATCATCAGGGAGGAACAAAACTAAAACATTTAGATTGAAAGTACTGAAATATAAAATACAAAATTGTTTAATGTGCGACAGATAAAATTTGAGCTCCAATCTCTACAAACATAATGTAAAATTCTATCCAATAGACTATAAGCACATATTTGATATTTCATGATAGTAGATGAACTATATAAAAACTTAAAGAAAAATAGATCAATTAAATTTGAAGAGTAGAACTAGAATGTTCTTAAGCTCGTCAAATCTCTTTGTGAGCTTAACTCAAAACCCCATCGAATTGGCTTCAAGTAACACATCAAAATCGTTGAAACTGATTTACTTCACAAGTGATGAGTTTACATATCCAAATCGTTGAAACCGATCTACTTCACAAGTGATGAGTTTACATGTTAAATTTATAAATTTTCAAACTAATTTAATATAAATTTAAGAGGCCAAAAAATGAACATATTAAAATTAACTTATAAATCTATTTTTAACTGTTTAACTTTATACTAAATTAGTTCAAAAAAATTATAAATTAACTTATAAATCTATTTTTAACTGTTTAACTTTATACTAAATTAATTCAAAAAATTATAAATTAACTTATAAATCTATTTTTAACTGTTTAACTTTATACTAAATTAATTCAAAAAATTATAAATTTGATATGTAAACGCAAGTAGATCGGTTTCAATGGTTCGGATGCATCGGTTGAAGGCAATTTAATGGATTTATAAATTAAGCTCACAAAGAAGTTTGGCGAGCTTAATTAAGAACACCCTAGTTGTACTCAAATTTCAATATATATAATTAAAAATATTTGAACTACAGTAATGGCTAAGCACTATTTAAGTTGCATTAAGTTCCTCCTGTCTATCACTATTAGCTTTTTTGTCTCTAAGAAATTACTCTAGTTGTGTATGATTATTAGTACCAAGTTTAAGTATGCTTGACATGGAAATGGAACTATTTTTGGGTGCATCTACGTTGTGTTGCACACATTAATTAAAAATATAATTAAATTAATGGTGGACATGTTGCTCTAGTAAGGCCAAAAGTGAAGAACATTTAGAGGAGTGTGCCGCGGGTAAGAGGGAGAAAAATACACATATAAGTTAACAATATTAATTGAATAGACTTAATTATTAATTAATTAACATTGATCGATCTTCATATATAGTTAATGGAATTCGAAGCTGCGGTCAGCGCCTGATGCGGGGAGTTCTTTGGAAGTGGAATCACCTTTTGTCTTTGCCTCTCTGATTTTATTCTCTTTGCACTATTTTAATTTTCTTTTAGTGGGGTTAGGTGTTTTTTGTACAATACGTAACTATGCATCCTACATGCGTTGATTCTTGCATTGTTTGACATTACATTGGTAAAGTATATAGTGCGTCTGTTTCATGACTTGAGAAACTGTTTCTTACCCTGTGAAGGCATATATAAGTATGATATTTTTTTTTTTGAAAGAGAAGACCAGGGTGATTTTTAAATTATTTTAATAAGATTAGATGAGGATTTGAGTTAGCTTAATTACTAATTTTGATAGCTGAATCACATACATACCACTAATTTACAGTGCAAAACTCTACGAGTCAAATCATGACACTGTTACATAAAACGCTTTCATGCACGGTTTAGAAATGAGCTTATATACGTTTTGCAACCGTGTCCGTAAAAATTGTGTATAGTAGAGTTGGTAAATTGTACACGTTTCTAAAACCATGTATGTTTTTTCAAAAATAAAATCTTCGGTTTTTTTCGCCAAAACACATCATACATGATTTTTAAAGTAAAACAGTGTATAAATCATCTTATCTTACACGGTTTTCAATAAAAAAAAAACATGTAACATTCATATTCTTTTTGTTGATTTGTTTGCTAAAAACACATCATACAAGATTTTTTAAAGTAAAACCGTGTGTGAAAATCCTTCTATGAATTAAAATTAAACTCTAAATCTGGATACAAAAAACAAAAAGACACTAAACTATTTAAAAAAAACTATAAATTTAAACACAACACATAACAAAAAACACCACATTTATCAATATAAACAACATTTACAATTACATCATATATTATTAGTCACAGGAATAATATTTTGAGTTTCTAACTAAAAAAAATAAAAATACAAAAAACTTATATAGATAAGAGACTTTATACATTTCCATAAACAATGCCTAAGAAAAAATATGGTTAAGGAGTACAAAAACAATAATTAGAAATGAAAAACATAATCAAGAACTTCAACTCAAGTTTTGAGGCTCCTCCTGTTGTTTTTTTGCAATTCTGCTTACGCAGGCATCCCGTTGCAAGGGGTTTACAATCCGGGTGCAAAATCAATATCTCCTCCTCGCGAGTTTTTTGAAAAGCAAATGAATGATGAACTCGAACAATTGAGTGCCGAGTTACGCAAATTTGAAATTTCTTCGTCAGAGATCACCTTCTCAGTGAAGATATCACCTCCCTTGTCTTACCCATCACCCTAATATTGTCTGTTTAGAAGAGATGCATTGGAGAAATATATATACATGGAAGATATGGTTTAGAAATGTGAGAAATGACTTAAAAAAAATAGATAGAGATGCATTATATATAACATGAAGGCACAAATTGATGATGTGGAAAAGTTTGTAATTATTCTCACGAATCATATAGTAAAACTATGTATAATTGTTGGAGCATTGACCTGAAAATTTGCTCCAACATTCAAATACAGTTTTAATAAAATTGTGTACAATTGAATCAAATTATGCACTGTTTTTTATTAAAAAAAATTGTGTATGAATATTGAAGCACATTTATAGTATTTTCTAAATAGTTTAAAAAAAACTGTGTACAACAAATTTCCAAAATAGTATTTTCTTGCTTTGTACACAGATTTAATGGAAATTAAAAAAAAAAAACTTAGTATAATGTGTTACACAGCCCAAATGCAAGAATTCCATACTTGACTAGTAACCTCATATCATGATGATATTATCAAACGGGTCTTGGCATGTGAATAAGTAAGCTGTCCACGTGCTTGGCATGTGAACAATCAAATGATTTTTCTTATTTTGACAGTGAAGTGAGATTTAATTTCAAAGATTTCAACAGCACTATAATTAATATGAAGAAGGAGAACCATGCATTTTAGGTTTTTAACCGGTCGATACATCGTTTCTCTGGTCCAATCCACCCAGTGTGGCAGTGTGGGACTTGCTCTTTTTGATATTCTTTTTTTCCCCTTTTTTCTTTCATTTTCTTTTTGATTTTATTATTTAAGAACCATTTGTATAATTAAGGGTGATCCAATGCACATTGGATCAAACTCGGTTCGATATGTACTCTCTCGGGACAGTTCATGAGAATAGATAACTTATGGTGCCAAAATATATCTCCTTAAATTAGATTAAAAAAAAAATTGAGAGAAAACTAACCACCTGTATTTAACATAACAAAAAAACATATCTCCTTAAATTAACATTCTAAAAAGTATATATCAGAAGTATTCTTCAGAATAGATAACTTATGGTGCCAAAATATTTTCTGATATTCTCAATGAAGATTTTCTGGATTTTTCCAATTTTAAATATATTTTTTTCAATTTCACTTTCATAAATGCAGTGCAATTGTAAAATTTGAAATTTTTCACTAAATGAAAGGTTTCATCTTCACTTTCACTCTCTTGCCGTCAATCAAATTCACTGTTGTGGTATTAAAAACAATTGTTAATCAATTTATGGATGTAGATCTTGTGAAAGTAAGTTCAAAGTTAATTTCATTTCATACTTTCACAGTTGTTTGCAATTTTGTATGTCAATTTCATAAATGGAGATGCTCATAAAATCACATGAATCGTATTTTGAAACGCTGGCAACAAGAAATATTTGATACAAATTAAAAAAATATAATTTTATTTTATGCTTTTTTTTTTTAAAAAAACGATAAAAAGAAATGACTGTGTAACTTTAAACACCCATCAATTTAAGTTTAAACACCGAAAATTTGAATTATGAAAATATGATTATACAAATGTAAATATTTAAGTCTTCCACAATCAAATGTGTGGGTAAGATAACCGAGTAAAAACTTCTAAACGGTCTTTATATTTTTGAAGTAAAGATGATCATTATTTGTTTATATAAATGATAAAATAAATTTCGAGAATTTGATTTGAATAACTGTTAGCATATTTCTTTCTTTTTTTAATAAATAAAAAGACAATATATAGTCACCTGAGCGCCACTAGTAGTGACATGACCGCACTACTTTTGTTGAAACCCGAAATGTTATCCTTTGGGTTACATAAACAATCAAGAAGATATGACTCTTTTGAAAAATTATGTTTCTCAATCATTGATTGGGTGGAAGTGTGATTGAAAACTAAATGACACAAATCATTGTTCAATTTTGATCATTGGATTTTGTCAAAAAAAAAGAAAGGGTGAAAAAGACTATAAAAATTGTTTACTAAAAAAAGAAAATGAAAATGAAAAATGGAGGAATCAATAGATGTTAATAAAGATAAATAAATCACCACATCAAGATGCATGAGGGATGAATTCGTATCCTCTCCATTAACTCAAAAGGGAATGTTTGAGTTAATGTATCTGGATCATCCGATCCGTTTTAAAATTTGTGCAGACTAGATCCGCACTAATATTAAAGGACTATGTGTTAAAATCAGACGGCCGAACTAGCTCCGTTTAAAATTAAACAGTCGAGATGTATTAACTCAAAAGATTCTCTTTTGAGTTAATGCAGAGGATACATGTTAAATATTCTCAAAAGAGAGCTAATTAATATAATAGAACTTGCATTTTTATCATTATTGCTATCATATGTTTTTTTTTTAATTCAGTTTAATAGTAGTGTTATCATCAATTTAATGACTTTACTATCCAATTTATTAAAATAAAAACTTGATCAAGTACTGAATCGTTAGAATTAAAAACGAAGTAGTGAAAAACAAATAAAATAAAATAACAAAGAGGCTTATACCGATCAGATCAAACACAACAATATTACACACTAACACACACACGCTTTTTATAGTACTATCAATACTCAATTACATATCATTCAATATAACAACATTATCATTCAATTTATCTAAATAAATTATAGTGAACCGATTCCATTAGCAAAAATCAGAGGTGGACCCACACACAGTCGAGGCAGCTACTGTTCCCATGAATTTTGAAATTAAGTGGAAATATACTGACCTGGTACTACTTTGTTTATTTTTGAAAATTATTTTGCTCCTCTCTAGAACTAGAAAGTCCGTCAGACCAGTTCAAAAGCACTGTTAATAAGAAACTTTGTTATTTTTATAAAAAATTTATAGAAATTTATGAGTTCGGAGTAACTTTGTTGTTTTTTAATATGTAAATAATATTATTTTGTTGTTTTCTTATTATGTAAAGTATATTTTGTTATTGTCTTTTATTGATTATTTTTTATCTAGTATCCGATTAGTTAATGAGTTTAAATATAATAAGATATTTTTAATCCGATTTGTGCTCTGCTCTAACAGAATCCTTAACATTTACTTTCTTAATAAATAAAGTAAATTAAAGAACTAGAAGAAATGGAAAATTTCTTTTTTCATTCAAATACGCCAAAGCTAGAAACACAATAATAGCTAGTTTGATCTCAAACGAAGTAGGATCTGTTTGGAAAGGGTTACATGATGCATGTACACCTTTCGCAGTTTATGATGTTATTTTATAATCATACCTACATCCCAAAAGGCAGCATGGGCCTTGAACACGCTCGAAATATCTCATTATACATGTCGCACAAATGCAAACAATATAAGGGGAAAAAAAAAAAAAGATAAAGGGGAATCTAAATATTTTTTTCCTATTTTATTTTACAATAATTTTAATAATAAAAAAATGTATATTTAAATGATAAATAAAACCACTGATACACGCAGAAGAGTTCAGGTTGCATAACGTATTGTTAAGAAAGGCCAAAACCCATTTGTGTCTAAGTGGTACTCAAGAGAAAAAAAGAAGTTGAATTTCTTGATCTTCATCAGTTTTAGCTTCATTAGGAACTAAATCCTATTAATCCTATTAAAGAAGAGCATTGATCCAGGACGATAAAAAGAAAACACTTAATAAACGACAAACACTAATTAGATATTTGTTTTACTTATATAAGATAGGTTGTTAAAGTCCCACAAAAATAAATGGACAAAAAGAATTATAAGCGTAAAGCAAAAAAGAAATTGTCAATATAGAGTGAAAATGTAAAATGTAGAAAAGAGGAAAAAAAAAACCAATCATGTCCTCTATTGAAAAAATATTTGATTATACTAATTTATGTAAAAGTTATCAAATTTTTATTACTCTCATATGAATCACTCTACTAGCGGCGCGACCGGCCAGATAATATTATTTTAGTCTTAAATAATTATTTCTGTAAGAGTTATTTTAAAAAAATTGTGTAAGAGTGCAAATTGAAGAAAAAGGTGTCGCTATATTTTTCCTACGTAAAAAATATATTAAATATAATATTAGACTTGGAGAAAGGAGGTGCGATATGGAGAATTATTTTTAATATTTCAGAGAGGACCTTGTTTTTTTTTTTTTTTTTTGTATTCATCGCATTAAAAGAGCAATAAATTAAATCGATAACGTTAATATTTTTTAAATAACAGGATCACAAATAAGTCATTACATGCTACATCTCATTGCCATTCTGTTATTTTTAAAATTTTATTTCATATTTTTTGTAACGTTATAAAATATAAATAAAAAAATATCAGCACTTGAGTTGGAGTTGGGCCTTGAGGACTGAATTGCATGATATAAAGATTGATGAATAATTAATACATTATACACTTGAAAGAAGCTACATGAAGCACTCAATAATTGAGAGCAAAAAGCATTTCACCTTTGCATGTCTTTTCTCAAATCGCGAGGCATCTTGCGCCCCCATGGAAGGAAGAGCGAAGACTGATTGTTCGAACTTCGAACCGACCGGGCCACCATTTCTTCTTTTAATGACATTATTTATACCCCACATTCCCATGGATTTTTCAAATTTTATTCTTTAGAAATTAGAACCCTTCCTACGGAATTTCTTTATAAACCATAAATAGAAAAAAAAAATTAACAAACCAATTTGATGGTTTCAGTTTTTACAAAAATCACAAGTACCGAGATGAAAATTCGGCCCGGACTATTTTTTTTTTTTTTGTGCCGAATTAGAATTTCGGCCTCATAAATTTTACAGGTTATTAAATAAAGTGTTGTAGAAAATCAATTTCTCATCTCGGTACTAAAGAAAAAAAAAAAGAATAGGACCGAGTTCCCATCGGCACAGTCATAAAAAAAAGTCGTTACACCAAGTTGCACGGATTTCGGGTAATAATAATATTTGGGACCGAGATAACATTTCGGCACACAAAAAATGGTTCGGACCGAATTCTCATCTCGATACTTATGATTTTTTTAAAAACCAAAACCATCAAGCTAGTTTGTTAATTTTTTTTTTTCTATTTATGGTTTATAAAAAAATTTTCTTTTTCTATTTATGACGTCATTGATAATAAAAAATTACTAAGCCTAGTCATGGTAATATGCAACCGTGCCTGTTATAGACTTGTATCTTTTTTTTTTAAGTTCAAACACTGAATTTAAATCTTTTAACATCTTCTTCATAAAAGAACGTACTTTCATATCAAATTTTATATTTTTCTAAATTTTTTATTATTTTTTAGATAGGTAAAAAATCACTTGATTTGAAAACTCTGAACCATAGAAAATCAATGATTTTCTACCTATCTAAAAAATAGCAAATAATTTCTAAAAGAGTAAAACTTGGTCTACAAGTATATTTCCGTATGGAGATCATTTTTAATTGTTCGGATTGACTATTTAAATCTTGAAAATAGAGGTATTGATCCATAGCACGGGTCGATTCGTAATATACATATTATCAATTTACCATAGCCTCACTCTTTTCAACAAAAAAAAAATTGTGTTATATATGTGTTTTTTTTTCAACTCATCTTAGAAGTTTTTATAAAAAAATTTGTGAATTATACAGTCAACAATTTCTATTCAATATATTAACAGAATTTAAAATTTATTTATTTATAAAAATATTAATATTTTTTATATGTTACTTGGAGTGAAGCTACAGAGCGCAGGTTGGAACATAAATAAAAAATTGGTTTTCTACTTATTTAAAAAAAATAGTAAAAAAAAATTTACAAAGATAAAAAATTATTAGCTTACAAATACATTTTCTCTTAAAAATTATGTTAAACGGTTCAGTTTAACTATTTGAATTTTAAAAAACAAAGATATTAATTTATTGTATAGAACAATTTGCGCTATGCATGATAAAATAGTATGTTACTTGCATCGCAAAATGACAGGTTTTTTAATTCGTATAACAATCATAAATTGTAAACTTTGCCGAAAATATCCCGAATTAGATAATCTAAATGCCAGTGACTCGTTATAACCAGATAGCCTATATCAGACAACAACAACAATAACTATATAAGTGTTTATGTCTAAGAGTTTTCCCTCAAAAAAACAAAAATTTTTAGTTTCCAAAAAGTTGAATTCATATACTTCGCATCAACTCAAAAGAGAATCTTTTGAGTTAAAGTATCTGGACCATTCGATCTGCTTTATGATCTGTACTAATGTTAAAAAATCATGTTTTAAAATCAAACGATCAGATTAGCTCCGTTTAAAATCATATGGCGAAAGTGCATTAACTCAAAAGATTCTTTTTTGAGTTAATGCAGGGGATACGTGTTCAAACAAGTTGGGATATGATAGAAATAAAATTCAATCATCGTAATTACATGATAAAAAGTAAATAGTCGAAAAATAGTAATAACAGTATTAAAAAGTTATACAGCCGCAAATAGAACACACACTCATTTTAATGCCAAACGAAAAAAGTTGTGAGATATATACATAGTGCATGCTTGCGTCTCTTCAACTGCCTCAACTCGCCTTGAAATCGGCTAAAATCATGTACCACATGCTATTTTTACGTCCTTAATTACATGGAATTATTTTGGATTATATATATATAGGCTAATGACATCCAGAAAAAAATACCACTCTTTATGTTTAATTGTATAATCATTATATCCAAGTATCCATATCTTGCACAATCTATCTACAATTTGAACTTAGAACTAATGAGAACCGTCAATTTTCTGTCAATTTTCTATTTAAGAAATCTATCTACCAAATAATTTATAACGGTTGACCGAATTGACAAATTATATATAATTTGTCTATGGTTGCCCTTTGTGGCTGAAAGCAAGGATTATATTGATCACCTGCTGTTTTACTGTTTTGGAAAAATTCACACTGGATAAATGTTCTTTAGGTGTTAAAGCGTGGAAAATACAAAAATATAATTAAAAACAAATAAGTAATAATTCTTTTATTTTAATTAAAGTTGGATGTCAAGCACCAAACTATTTAATACATTTGTTATTACAATAAATAATTTTTTCCATTTGAGTTTCGAACCCATGACTTCTCATATAGAGACCATGGGTCTTTGTCATTAGATCAAAAGCTAGTTCTCATAAGTAATAATTCTTTGGTCAAAAACAATAATACGAGAATACAAAAATATAATTAAAAATAAATAAATAATAATTCTTTGGTCAAAAAGAACAATATGAGAACAAGTCTTTGTTCAAAAACAATATCCTCTGTATGACTGTATGAGAAGTCACAAGTTCAAAATCTGAATGGAATGATTTCTTGTGTTTATTAAATAGTGGAGTGGTTTGGTCTCCAATCTTTTCTAAAACAAAAAATAATAATGTAAATGTAATTAATATCATTATTGTTATTATTACAATAATAATAATTATTAGTATTATCATATTTATTGTTATAATAATACAGTGTTTAATAAAAAAAACAAGTCACTTGTATATGTTAACATTTTTCTAAGAAATTGAATTCCATTAACTTGGAAGACTAGTAAACACATCTCTTTCTCGTACTTTTTAATTTTCTCAATTGGTGCTCTTTTCTAGGCAAGTGTTTAGAATATTTGTTGAAGCGTAAGAACAAAGGAAATTGCTATCATGTCTATTCCTATCTGTCTCATTCCCTTGATCTTTGAAGCCATTTATTCAATGCTACATCATTCTCTTATCTTATGTTTGAGCTCAAAACTCGAAGATCGATATCCCAAAAAAATATTAATAAATTACTTAGTTAAATACGCCGACTAGTTAGGTCGATTTTTTTATTAATAAAAAATAAAATAAAAAAATATCAAGAAAGAACGAAGATCATTTTCGGAAAAATCGAAATATATGAAAAACGGGATCCCATCCTCTGCACGGTACAAAATTTTCCATCCAGTAATGACGTGCTAATTTAAATCCTTAATCCCGTTAAGCAAGAAAAAAAAAGTTTGGATGGGATAGATTATCCCGTCTAGCACTGTAGCAATATTTTTTTTTGAGTTTGTTTTCATAGAAGATAATGAAAACAAAAAATACTACAGTGACGAACGAGATGGTCTATCCAGTCCAGTTTTTTTTTTTTTTTTTTAGCTAATTAGAATTAGATTAACGGGTCGGAATAAACCATCTCGTTTTTCCTATATTTTGATTTTTTTGTAAAATAATCCCCTTTTGTAATATTTTTTATTTTATTTTCGATTTATAAAAAATTCGGCTAGTTAGATTCATTATTATATGATGTTTTTTTACTAGCGGAAAAAATATTTTACTGGGTTGCTTCCATCCCTCAGGAAACATAAAATGGATAATACTCAGTAATATCTTTAATTGGAGATTTTTGGGTCTCGATCAGGCCCAAATTGAACTTAATTAAGAGGTGTCAGATGTAAGGCCCAAAATAAACTAAACTGAGGTACGAAGCTTAAAGCCTTAAAATATCAGAAGATATCAAATGGCCAGAAAATATCAGAAGATGCACCACAAATTGAACATACAAGATTTAAAATTAGGTCTAATGAATAAATTTATCATTTTGAAGCTTTTATATGTCATCGTCATCTTGTGTCAAATCTAACAAGTTTACCAACTTTTTTGGGCCTGGTCGAGAGACCTTTTGTATTTTACATATTAGGCCCCCATAGATGAGTCCAGATCCTCTGAAGTAACTGAATTTTTTCGAGTTTATTACAGACCGTTCGATCCAGCGATAGAATGCACATAATTCTTTAAGATTCGTGTTAAAGCAGATTTCACGGTCTGGATCTAAACCTAAAATTTGGGTTAACTCATGTGGATGAATTCCTCATAGATACTGTACACTGTACTGTACTTCATCTTTTTCCTAAACCCTTCAAAGCTATCGCGCCGTCAGTTTTTCCCTCTCCCGATCTACCACCTCTTCTCCATCTATGGCTTGGCGTGGCTCGATCTCGCGATCTATTGCCACCACCGTCAGATCGGTCCGCACTTCTCCTTCCTCTTCCTCTTCCTCTTCATCCGCTTTTCACCACCCGTCGCCGCCGGTCTGTGTTTCTCGCCTCCCATGTCGTACGCCTTCCTTCTCCACCCTATCCAGGTCGGATCACTTAACACTTTTATGTGAATCCAGTAATTATCCTTTTAAGGAAATCAATTTGTATCAGTTTTTTGTGATACTAAAATTCAGATTGGAGGATTGTGTGATCATCTTCATTGCTGGAATGGACGTGATAAATTCTCTTAATTAAAGGATATCGTCTTGTTGTTCTTTTTATTCGTGATCTGAGTTCTTACAAACTGTAGCTTGCTTAACAAAGTACTCTGGTAATACTAGAAACTGAGGTGTTGAATCTGTCATCTCTTTTTCTTTAATAGGGGCGTGCACTACTTTGACAATTTAAATCTGTTATTGTGGTTTGTGGATACAGATGCCATGCAACATATTTTAAAAACTTAGCAGGGGTGCTCATGGATTGTCCAGTGATATAAAAATAGAAGGGGGAATGTAAAACAAATATTTAGCGAATAGCTTTTTAGTTTTGTACTTAATTGCTATTTTATGGTTAAATATGTGTTTTAATCTAAGTAGTCATTGTGCAAAAGGTTTACTATTGAGCAGCATTCATTCCAACAACGCATTGGTCCTTTTTAATGGTTATGTGTTTCACTAGTGCAAGCTTAGTGTTTCTCCAACAATGGATGAGTGTGCTTGCAGTTACAAATAATTCAGAGGCTTTTGCACAATTTTTTTAGATTTCAACCCTATATGCTTGATCTGTGCTTTTCGATAGTCCATCACATAGTTGGGGATAAAATGAATTTATAACATTCCTTTCTATCTTTGCTTATAGGCCATTGAGTCCATTAGGAGGTCTACAGTCCTTGGTCATTAGACAGGGGGTGGCGATCCCACAGCTGGCATCACACATGCCACTGGCAGTGACAGCATGTCGCCAGCTATCTCAAGGTACCTTTCATCAACATCCTTATATGTAACATGATCTATCTTACATTATGTCGGCATCTTTTAGTATAAATTACACAGATGGTACTTAAAAGTATCATTCAAACCCCATTTTGATCTCTGATATATGTCTCATTTTGGTCCTTCAAGTTTTTAGTTTGTATCATGGTCTATAATTATCACCAATCCAAAAATTAGAATAAATTCCACATTAGCATCCTTGTCATGATACTTTAATCGGTGATCATACATAAGGGATACATAAAAATGCAAGTTCATACTAAGGTTTGAATAAACTTATCTATAAGCATAATTTTGCTATATCTAATAACTTTCAAAATATTAACAAATGTATTGCCAAAGTTTTATCATTGCATTTGTCCCTTTCTGTACCTGACAATTTCTCTGTGTTAGTTGATTTTTTTTTTTTCTTGATTAGTAGCTTCTTGCAAAGTGATGACGCGGCAACTAACTACAGTGGCAGACAAGCGAAATATAGGAGACTACAAGCGTAGATTGCTTGCAGCCAAATATGAGTTGAGACGAAAGCTGTACAAAGCCCTTTGTCAAGATCCCACTCTTCCATCTGATTTGCGGGACAAACATCGAGATAAGCTGTCCAGGCTGCCACGAAACAGTGCCTTTTCACGGGTCAGGAACCGGTGTATTTATTCGGGCCGGCCTCGTTCTGTGTACAGGCTGTTTCGAGCATCTCGTATCGTTTTCCGTACACTAGCATCTGAAGGTTCCTTGATGGGTATAAAAAAAGCATCTTGGTAGAAAACTACCAAACTGGTAGAGGTGTGGTTTGCAGTTTATCCAATAGACAGGGTGATTTTTGTAGATGTGAAATAATAATGGGCCAAGATGGAGTTTTGGAAACTAATTTGTTTGATTCATCAATTAAAGAATTTAATGTTCTAGTTTATTACCAGTTTGGTCAATAGGTGAATATTTTTATTATCCTTGCATATTTTAAACTTGCGAGGTGAACTGAACACAATGTTAGTTGCCGAGATACCTCTCTGGTGGACTTGGTCTGCTACGAGTTACATATTTTGATTTGGAGATGGTTGAGTTAATTGCATCTAGTCGAATTACATTTCTTTTGGAGTAGTTTTACGTTTATAAGATCCTGTTTGTTGTAATGGAATGGTCGCTTTTGTGCTCTTGCCTTTTCTGAGTGCCTTTTTTTCTTCAGCGGCTCTTTGAGTCTGTTTTCTGTGACATTTTGATGAAATATTTCCAACTTAAATGTTACTGGTGGAATTATGTTATAATTTGTCTGATATTTTCTTTTCCTCTCTGATTGTGTTTTAAATTATAGTGGGTCATCTTCCATTATTATTATTATTATTATTATTATTATTTTATAATGAGACTTGCTGATAATTTCCTGATTTAAATTCTGGTACTGTACTTATGCGCATACTGGTGTTGAATGCCTCTTCGGATTGCTGGATTTCTATTCCCTTACTGCATTCTTTTAAGGTTAATTAATTTGCTGCTGCTACTGTTTCTTTTGTTTCCCAAGTGACATTAGTTCTGGCCTACTAACAACAGAAAATTCTTGGTAATACTATGGTCTTTCACAATACAAACGAAGACCACATTGCCTAGAAAATCTTTTTGTTGAACTGGTAGAATTAATTCAGGGTAGTTGGCGACTGTGAAATGAGGTTGCATTAGCAAATTACAAAAATTATCTTTGGCTACCCACCTATCTTTGTAAGCATGATTTATTAGCAGTTTTAGGGACAGTCGAACCTAAAGGATTAGGGGTGTAAACGGATACAGATTATGTGCAGATAATCCGCTCCGAATTTGCTTATTATCCGTATCCGGATTAAACGGATACGGATACTTGCGGATACGGATATGGATAATTCCGTAAGGATATAAACGGAGCGGATATCCGTATATATCCGGATCCGAAATTTAATCTTTCAGTAGCTTTCAATTTATTTCACTCTTGCGAAATTATAAAAAAATATACATATTCGTTTAAGTCCAAGAATCTTAGTAGAAAAATCATATAATCTATTAGAATAATTGATTAGTTCTCTGAACCAATAAGCAATTAGTCATGCACAATCATCATTGTGCAAATTTAAAAAGTCTATTAATTTTTTTTTAATTTAGGTAATTAAATTAGCTAAATTAAAATTATAAAATTTAGTAAAATTACTCAATATCCGACAATTATCCGTTCCGTATTCATATTCGAATCCGTATCTGTGGATTATCCGTTTCGTATCCGTATCCGTTTAAGACGGATATAGTTTTCAATTTTGATATCCGTTTACTATCCGTATCCGTATCCGCTTGTTGAAAAACGGATACGGATATGGTATTAGCATTATCCGCTCCGTTTACACCCCTATAAAGGATACTTTGGTATATTTGATGTTATATAATTAATATTAAAGTGCTCTATGAAAGTATAGTGCTTCAGTTGACTAAGATTCAAAACTGTTGAAAACGCTATAATTTTCCAGATCAAAGAAACAGAAACAGAAATGTTGGTTCATTAAGGATGAAAGAAAAATATTCCCAAGATTGTCTGTGAATTTTTTATTCACTGACTTAAATCAGATGGTCCAGTTGTAATGATCACATCATACGCTTCCATACAATTCCACACGGTAGAGCTGAAACAATCAACCCACACTGGATGTGCAGATTGAAATTGTATGATGTGATCATTTTGTGGGCCCAAATCAGATGAAATTTGGGCCTGGGCCGAGACTATTTGCCATATTAGCCAATTAGGCCCCCATAGGGATTCTCTTTCGAGTTTCCTCCTAAACCCCTCAACCCTACAGCGGCAACAGCGCCGTCAATTTTTTTACTTCTCCCAATCTACTACCTCTTCTGCATCTATGGCTTGGCGCGGCTCGATATCGCGATCTATTGCCACCACCACCAGGGCGGTCCGTTCTTCTCCTTCCTCTTCATCCGCTTTTCGCCACCCGTCGCCGCCCCTCTCTGTTCCTCGTCTCCCACGCCGTGCGCCTTCCTTCTCCTCCCCATCAAGGTCAGATCACTTATACTTCATGTGAATCCAGTAATGGCCTTAAAGGAAAGCATCTGGTACCAGTCTATTGTTTCTCTCTGCTTCAATGTGAGAGAATGAACCGTAATCTGGACATTTTTAAAGTATTAATTAATGTTCAGGAAAGGATAATTTAGATAGGAAGACTGTATGTGATAATTTCATGCTTAAATGGACGTGAATTTTTTTCTAAATTAAAGAATATCGTATTGTTATTATTTTTTATTCATGTTCCGAGTTCTTATTATCTGAAACTTGTTTAACAAACTACTCTGGAAATACCAGAAACTCAGGTGTCGAATCTGTCATCCATTTTGCTATAATATGGTGTGCACTGCTTTGACAATTTAAATCTGTTATTAGTTTTTATAGATAGCTGAACTCATTGTTTCTTTATTTTTTTGTTCTTAGGCCATTGGGTGCTTTGGGATGTTTGCAGTCACTGATTCCCATGCAAGGGCCGGCAATCCCGCGTCTCACACACGTGTCGGCAGCAGTGAGAGCTTGCTGCGAGCTATCTCAGGGTACCTTTCGTCGCACTTGTCCTGATCGCTAACATGAACTGTCTCGCAGTATGTTAGCATCTTTTTTAAAAAAAATATGTTTGAAAGAGATAAGAAATCTACACAGCCGGGTCTTTTAACTCTGAAGGACCAGACGCATGAATCAAATTGAGTGACCAAAATGCAATAATAACACAACCGAATTGAATTCAAAAATTTAAAAATTTTGCATGTAAATGCATCACTCGTAAGGTAGATAGGTTTGAACGGTTCATTGTTTGAAACCTATTTGATGGATTTTGGAGTCGTCTTAGTAGCTAGACTCCTTGAAAGCACACATATAATTAGTCTATACATATCACTAGTGATTTAGATTGTAGTAAGTATTACATGTGCAAAACTCACGAAAAGATAGGACCTTAGAAAGGTTTGGCTATATAGTTCATAAAATTTCCATTTTCTTAGATCCTTTTGGTAATAAATTAAAATCATGTGGTAACGGAAGTTGATAAGAGAACATTGGAACTTGTTGAGATTTGATAGGCAGAAATGGGAAAGATGGTTGATGCAACGAGCTGATGGCAAATTTGACTGGATTCCCTTTTCTTTGAATAATAATGTAGGTTTTCTATCAGATATTTCAGCTAATTTCGGTTCTTATGAATAAATCATGAGGATATCTGCTAATAGTTGGTTTATTACAAGAGCTATAAATTATTCTGCTTTTCCAATTGAGTTTCAATTAGCTGTAATATGTAGGGAACCTTTGTTGATAATTTGAACTTATTTTATCGATGGAAGTATTCAATCAACTCCGACATTTTTTGGTTGATTTAGTTAATTATTTTATTGATCAACAAAAATAATTTGAGCAATGTTAGGAAGGAACGGAAAAGATGGGTGATGGATAGTCTCACTTCATTTTGTGCAAAGCTATTAAGGTGCCAATATATATAATATGTCTTCTTTTTCCATGGCTACCCTAAGTCTGTTGTAGATTAACTTGTTTTGAAATGATGAATAATGAATATGCACCTGTGCCCTTTTTCTCAAAATGCATCTTTGTTTCATTCCCTTAATTATATCCATTTTTGCTTGTAGATACAAATATAATATCGGGCCTTCATTTACACCTGATGCTTATTAAATGTTAGGAAACTGATTTTATTTATATTCCATTTTAAAGATACCTAGTCCTTGCCCAGTTTATTCATTTACACCGAACGAAGCTTGATCTTTAGCATTTTGGAACGTTTAAGTTCTTTGAGCACTATCTTATATAAGCGTTTCATACTTGAATCAAAATTTCGTCTGAAATGAGTCGGTTATTATGACTATTAAGTTTATACATGTTGGTTACATTGAAACTTCTGTTCTATCTCATTTTACTGCATTATATACTATTTGAATGACATAAACAATAATGTTGTTCGTGATATATTGTAGGTACTTGAAGTAGCTTTAGGTTATTGGATCCTTTGTTGAAGGACGGTAATCATGCGTTGTTTGGAGTCTCTTTTTCTCAGTGGTTTCATGTATCTGCTAAGTGGGACAGTTCGATGAAACATTTTGTTAAAGAATACTCTTTCCTGTTATAGAAATTGGTGAATAATGTCACAATTATTGACTAGAAGCTTTTCTTTTTTCTACTTGTATGTTAAAGTTCTTTTTGTTATTGAACCAAAATTTAAATCTCTTTGTTTCTTCAATTATATAGTTTAATTTCAAAAAGGCATTTTGAGTGCGTCGTATGTTTTAGTTCAGGTTCAATTTTATTGTTTATTGGTAGCTGATACTTGTTGCATGGAACGGCTACAGTTGGGCGGTTTATTGACAACTAATGTCTTCTAATTTAGGTATATGGTTACTTGAGCGTTAGAGTTAGAGTAGAGATATGACCTATTTGTTCTTGGAAACCGTTGAATTAGAAAATTAACAATTTTTTTAAGACATGTTACATTTTTTTAATTTACTGAAGTGTAAAACGGGTGCTTCATAAAATTAAACTGAGTTTTAATAGAAAAGGCATTGTAGATAAGCTTGCGAGTTTTTTGCGAGTTTTTTGGTATTTAGAAGAGTAAATATGATTAGGGCTGTAAATGAGCTGGCTTGGGCCGAGCTGGGCCTTAGCTCAGCTCGTTAATTCTAGACCGAGTTATTAGTGAGCCAACTCGTTAACAACTCACGAGCTAAAATTTCAACTCAAACTCGTGATGAGCCACGAGCTGGCTCACTGGGTTTGGTTGGATCTTGTTTTAAGAAGAAAATAAATTTTACAAACCAAGCTAGACAGTATAAAATACACACAAATTCATACAAATTCACAAATTGATGCCTAGCCAAGCTAGCTCGTGAGCTGGCGAGCGAGCTAAGGGCTTAGCTCAGCTCGTTAATTTTGGCCCGAACTATTAGCAAGCCAACTCGGTTCACTATCGAACAAGCTATTACCGATCAAGCCAGATGTGAGTCACGAGCGAGCCACGAGCTACGAGCTTTTTTGACAGCCCTAAATATGATATTATAAATTTTAGAGGGAATAAATAAGTGATTTCAAAGTTTGTAAGAGGTTAAGAGTTATACAAGAAATTTCTCCATATTAGTATGTATTACATAGTTAAAATTAAGTGATTTTCTATCAACTTATTTTATTGGGCCATGTTTGATTGTGGCATAAGTCATAAAATAAGTAACTGTCAAATATGAATAAAGTGTGATGAAATAGTATAGCATAAGAAATCACTTATACCGGTATAAATTAACTCACCTATTTAAATTGTATAAGTTATGCCGCATCTCTCCTCTTAAATTAAACCCACCTATTCAAATTTAACCCATGACTTAACTTTAACTCTTACACCGTCATAGTTTAAAATAAACCACTTATATTATCATAACTTTAACCCACAACCAAATATGATCTTGGAAAATTGCATATTTTCCCTCTAAAATTAGTTTAGATGTGAGGTGATTTTCTATCAACTTATTCCCCCATCAAATCTAGGTCATAACCATCTACTAAAACACTTTACATCTGAACCACCTCAAATCTATCATTTCACATAGAAAAATAAAAAATAGAGAAAACCCATAATTTATTTTTGCTTTGTCCAAATTAAAAAAATCATCTTAAACTAGCGTCCCCAATGAGCAGCAGCCTGTAGCTCTCTTGTTTATGACCGATAAATGCAACTGGTTAATTCCACCATTCCAGAACCTGCTAAAAAATAACCTATTTAGACAGCAGAAAACCAGTTATAACTTTGTTCTCATGTAAGAGTTTAGTCAACCAGTTGCCATGTAACTGCATAGATGGTACTGATAATGCATATTACCTTATTTTGTTTCTAACTAAAAGGAGTATTGCACACTAGATTTGTGAGTTGAATATAGATTTGGTAGAATGAAGGTGAAAGGAGTAACTTACTTTTAGTTAGTAAAACTATTGTTTCTTCAGTCATTTGGTGCATAACAGCAGGAAGCATGGCAACACAAAACCCACCTCAATCATGGGCACCTGGATTGCTCCTTTCTTTCTTACTAGATTTGGATTGCTTGGGACCAATAACTTCTCAGGCACAATTTTCTTTTGAATCATACACTGTTCTAGCACTCTGAAAGCAAAGCCTCTCTTGTCAGAGCATATGAGACAACGCCGGTTCCCATCAGCAGCCCATTTCATTGAACATAAAACAAAAAAAAACAAAAAAAAAAAGAGAAAGAAGCCAAACTAGGTTTTGGGAAAATAGAACCAAAGACAATTGGGAAAATCTAATTTTCAATACATCCTGTTGGAGGATTTACAATAGACAAGTAGTAGCTTTTGGTACAGCTTAACAGCAACACAAATCTCAGCCAAGTGTATTATAAGTGCCACCTAATATACAATCCATAATTTCAAGAATTTTTTTTTTTCTGGTAGCTCTAAGCAATTGTAACAAAGTTGAATCAAAATACATCCTAAAAAATTGATAGTTATAATAATAATAGATGAAACTTCTTATGGATCTGACAGACGCTGACAGGACCTTTATTTTATTTATTTTATTTTTTGAGGAAACTGACAGCACCAATTCATTGCTAGGGAAGAAGCCATGTTGTAACAAGATAACTTCAATCAAAAGTTTTATAGGTTTTCATATTCATATATGCAATTTTGCTAAAAGAAGGCTATTATCCAACTAAGTTCATTTTAACTTTTCTTAGGTAGCACTATATCCTCAAATACCCATATACTTACATAGCCAAATATATTTATATGATTATGATATTCTCGCTCATGAAGCTCATTCAAAATTTGCATTTTTTCCAATTGTGTTTATTTCTCAAGTTCACCAGTTGGACTCGAAAATGCCTGTTCTGACTTCTATTATTTAGTTATATTCAATGAGGCACATTACCGAAGGGAAATGGCGTTGTCCCAAATGCTCTGACAAGAGAATACTTTGTCTACCTTGATGCAGCAACAAAGAAAATTCTAGAGAAAACTATGCTGGCAAAATTAAAATACTGAGAACAAGAAAAGGCTCCTTCAGCACATCACAACATATTTGATGAACCACAATCAGGTCATCTCATCAAACACATCGGAGCATTGTAAATCCAGGTATATGATCTGAAAAGGACATATTACACAAATTATGGATAATAATTGACCTCATAATGAATGTTTCTATGATAAACAAGGGATGCATCATCACATGCTGATTATAAAAAAAGTTTCTTATAAGGTGCTCACTGTGTGCATCCAGAATTAAAATGCTTCATATAATATATTAAATCCCAAGTGATTTGTCCGTTGACTTACAAGATATGCCAATTAGTAGATGCAAGTATAACAATGCGGCAAAGCATATTGCTTCAAATGCGGTGTTTCACAAAAGAACAAAGCATATCGAAGTTGATTGCCATTAATTTTATAAGACAAAAAGTTGAAGCGAAAGAAATCGAAACTCCTTATGTGAAGAGTCAAGAACAATTAGCCGATATCTTCACCAAGGGTCTCATTCCAAAGACGTTTGAAGTAATAACAAGCAGGTCAGGATTAACCGATATTTATAAACATAGCTTGACGGGGAGTGTTGAGAATATAAATAGTTAGAGGGGTTAAATTGTAAAATAAGAAAAATAATAGAAAGTTACCGTTAGATACCAACGGTACAATAAGTCTAGACATTATAAATACCTATCACCTCTTGTTGTATAATATAACAAATATCAATAAAAAGAAAAATATTCAATATTCACAAATTTACAATAAGGCATCAGTTTTCTCATAGGAGAACATGGGTTCAAGTTGTGTGTGTTGTGCGAGTGCCTACGGACTTAAATAAAAAAAATGTTTGAAATTCGGACTGTTTTAATGTGTAATTTCCTGTGCAGTGAATAGTACCGAGCCTATAACGGATAATTTCCTGTAAATAAAATGAACTATCTTTTGGCGCGCTCTATTCATGGTCACATAATTTTTTTTCGAATAAGAGAAGTATAATTAGATATAATTTGGGATGGCTGGTTACTTTACATGAACAATATCATCTACAGTAATATCTCGTTAGATCTGTATTCGGCGGTTATGATTCATTTAACATTATCTACTTTGATCGAGCTGCCGTATTTCCTTCCCTTTTCTCCTTTGATCTAATTCCCCTGAATTCACCACTGAAGTTGTTCAACCGTTATTTTAGTTGCAAAAGAATTTCTAGATCTGATATTAATTCATTGATTTGTTTTTTTCTCTGGCTATATATAGAGAGATGGATTAACTTGTTTTGAGAATTAAAATAGTGTTTTACTTTCAGCTCTTATTTTTATTTTTAAAGTTCAAATAGTTGATTCGAATATTCCAACATGATCTTAATATTAAAATGCATTTGGAGACCAAATTTTATATTTTTTTTATAATTTTTACTATTTTTTTAGAATTTTTTAAAATCACAGCTTTTTATTAAATAAAAATAATAATAAATTTAGAAAATCTCTGATTTTCAAAAAATAAAAAAAAGTAAAAGTTTTCCAAAAAAAATAAAAAATTAGTCTCCAGGCACATTCTAATATTAAAATCATGTTGAAAGTTTTGAATCGATTATTTAAACTATAAAAATAAAATATCATTTTTAATTTCCAAAAAAGTAAACTCATCTCTCTCTATATATTACCATCTCTCCTCTGTTTTCTTTTCTACCTTTCCCTGTTTTTCTGTTTTTTTCTACCTTTCTCTTTTCTTTTCCTTTTTTTCTTTTTTTCCTTTTTTTCATTTGATAAAGCTTTGCCATCATGCTAATACCACTGCAAATATGCTGACATGATGAGCGCCGGAGGAGTCACTGGAGAAAGCAGTCGAAGAAGCAGCCCCAAAGAGAGAGAGAGACACACGCGAAACAGAGACGATTGGAATGCTTTGTGCTGGCCTCAATCTCTGCCCAGAAATAATAAATTTATTTTGGGCCCTTATTTGAATAGTATATTATTTCCTTTTGGCATCAAATTCTATTATGCTATAAACAAGCAAGGAGCGTTAACAATATCACGTTTTTTTCTTTCATTATCCTGCAAAAATTGTGAAAATACCACAGTTTTTATTAGGACCCCTAAAACCAAACAAATTTTGTCTACTTCAAAGAAAAAATTTGGTAAATTAAAAGGAAGAAACTTAACATGGATTTGACATTTCGGAGAAAAACATGGATTTCATCGAACCCAAATCCAAATTATCAAATGAATACTAGGACTCTCTAAATTATCTTAATGATTCCTTTAAGAAAAAGGTTCAGTTAGGCAAACAACTTCATAAATCTTTATTAAAAATGTGACCATGAAAAATAAAATATATGGGAAAAATTACAATGATATCCGTGCTACGTCACAAGCATCGATACTTTCAGCAGAATCTTTTGCAATCACAATATATCAAACCTTATTTGTCTCTTCTAAAAATCAACAAGCAGTCTTATAGGTCATACACTCATACAAATGTTCACATTAATAAACTGACAATACACACCATATAAAAGACACTATACAAAAATACACACGATATATAATACACACCATATTAATTGTCTAGTACGAACTCAAAAACACTTGAAAAGGACCAAGTCATAAACATACAATAAAAAAAAAAAAGTTTCCCTTTTTTTCTTGTTTCCTTTTTTTTTTATATTTTCCAAGAAATTTAAAGCATAAAATAAGTTCGACAATTACAGACAATTATACAATCTCCCAGCAATAACAGTATTGGAGTATGAAGATTAAAGAAGATGGCAATAACAAATTTCTTTTAATAGATAATCAAAGGAGATTCTATTTTTTTTTTCTTTTATTTTTTTATTTTTTTGTTGTTATTTTGCTTTTCCATTTTTTTTGTTGTGTTTTATTTGTAATTTTGGGGATGAGGTGGTGTGGAGTGTTTCGGAATTGGAGATATAGAGAAACAGCAGACAAGAAGCTGAAGAGAGTGAGCAAACGAGTGCAGCCTAAAAACAATTGCTTTCTTCTGCATTGGTAAGAAGAGAGTGAGAAACTGAGTTAAGAAGAAAATATTAGCATCTTATAGCATTGGTAAGAAGAGAAAAGGATCTGGCTTTCAGATGGATAATATATAATTACAATGCTTTTTAACACAAATATATATTTAAATATGTAAACGAAAGTACTTTACAAATGAATCAAAAAGTTCAGAAGTTATTGCTCCGAAATGCTAATGGTTGGGATAAAAGTTTGCTGCAAATTAAATAATTTCTACTTGGGAAAAACAACTCATATATTTTTTCTTTGGAGAAAAATGTTAGATAATCTGTGACAGAAATCCACTGACACAAAAATGAATTCAAGAATTGGTTCATTGAATAGAAGTTGCGACTTGCAGGTTCGGAATAGTCACAATTAATGACAACCAAAGAAATTGGCCATGGAAGTATAAGTATGCTATAGAACCGATCAACAACCCAGAAATCAAAGAATGAAAAAGGAAATAGGAAAGAGGTCAGGTACACTGATCCTCATGAGTACTAAACTATATATACCAGCAATTCTCTTTATTGATGGATCTATATATCCATCAATAAATAGAAGAAAAAGAACTTTGAAAATAAAAGTGGTTTACTATGGGGGTTAAACAAATAACTTATTACCTTCTGTTGGAAATGTCACAATGGTGCTTCCTTCATGAATCCGAACCCAGTAAGGGCCTGCCCTGTTGAACTTCTCTGTCAGGGATGGACAGTCTTTGATTTGCAACTCATGAAGATTCCTGGGTAGTTCTTCCAATATTTCACATAGGTTTGGACAGTTATCTAGAGACATATACTGGAGAGATGCAAGGTTCTTCAAGTTCTTTGGCAGATGGGTATTAGTGCAATCAAAAATTGAGAGATCCTTGAGAGAGGTAAGAGATTGAAATACCTCATTATTTGTGAAACCTTCCTGGGAGAAATAAATTACCAAAGATTCTATTGATGAGATAGTTTCATTTGATAGTATCAACTTCAATAGTGAAAGGTTGTCAACTGAAACCATTGGAAGTTGAGATGCATACTTGTCCATGTGAGATGAGGAGCTGATTTCAGGGCACTCCATCACCCATAGACTAAAAAGTTGTAATGAATTCAATCCCTCCAAACCACCATCAAATCTCACTATAGTCAGATCCTCAAGACAAGACAGGTGACCAATGCGTAGAACTCCCCTTCGGTTCGTGATTGTTACATTCCAGACCTCTAGGGTACATAGTTCTGGTAAATCTGATTTGGCAAGAATAACATCAACATTTGAGCAATCATGAAATATTAACCTCTTCAAGGAGGAAGGTAATGGTTCATTTGATGTGTTCAAATGTAGGCAGCTATATAATTCGAGCGCTTTGAGGGAGGTCAAGGCTCCAATACCTCCCAAGGAACTGAGCAAATAGCATCCTTTAATGGTAATAGTCTGGAGGTTCTTCAATGAACATAGGACTTCCTTGGGTGGAAGAGAAGTGATTGTCTGAATATAAGATAGTTCTAGTTTAGAAAGGAATACAAGGCATTGTATGCAGGTGGATAATGCATCATTAGTAATGCTTAACAATGATATCTTAAGGTGAGTGATTGAAGACGGTAAAACCAGCTTGGAATCTTCATTTTCATTGAAAATTAATGTTTCTATGTGCCAATGCATGAACATAACCCACACATTCAAAATCTGATCCCAAGAATTATCATCATTGTTAGCATTATGGTCAGAATTCACCGTCCCAGAAAGAATATTTTCATATTGTAACCTTCGGATACAGATTTCTGGTGCAGCTTCCAATCTTTCTCTCACAAACTTTATAATTACCATCACAGTGGAATCAAAATCTGTGGGTACTCGTATATACTTCAATTTCAGGTACTCTGCTATTTGATTCACGGCCACAAGTTTGGATTGCTTTCTTTCTTCCTTCATCAACAAATCATCCTCAGAGAAATAACTAAGCTGTGGGATATAATCTATCACTAAATGAGTAAGCTTTGACGGAAGAGAAGGCATTTTCTTAAGGTTATTGAGCCCCTGTAGCATAAGATCTTTACAATTTGGAAGTGATTTGCCAATGGTTGATATTTCTTCTAGTTTATCACAGTTCACTAATGCTAGCTTTGTGAGATACTTTAGTGAATTCTGAGTTAGGAGCCAATTTGGAAATGTCTCTCCTCCAAATCCAATAATTTTCAGAACACTAATATTAGGATGAGGTTGCAATGCATCAAGTAATTGAACATGCTGAGCAGAGAGACCTGTACCATTATCGGTGTCTCCTTCATGATCATGGTTCCATTCAAATCGTAGTGTCTTGAGATGTTTTTTATTTCGCATATGGGCCTTTCTAGCATCCACTGTACTCTCTACATTCTCAAGACCTGTAATGCACATGGCACCTCGAATCTGATTCATCTTTTCTAGTTGGTGTAATTCATTCCCATGTTCCTTCCTTACAACAAATAGTTCAAGGCCTTGGAGGGACGTCAGCCTTCCAACATGAGAAATATGTGACATGGTTTCCTCACCAACATAAAAACGCCTCAAGCTAATGAGGTCAGAAAAATTCCTGGGTAGGGATTCACAATTTAGGACAATCGTTTGGAGGTGGTAAAGTTTGCATATGGAATCAGGAACCTTCTCAAGAGGCTCAGAGCCATACAAACTCAGGAAACGGAGATGCTTCAAATTGCCAATAAAGTCTGGTAAATCAACACACAAGGGAACATATAACACTCGCAGTTTTTTAAAGTTTTTTAATACCTCTTCCAATACTTTCTTTGGAACAGAACCACCATCATGTTCCACATAAAAAGTGCGTATACTTTTCATGAGGCATAACTTTTCTTTTAATTCATTTATCATACTTGAGGGCATATAGATGTGCCGAATATCTTCAATTCTTATGCTGGAAGGAATTTCACGGGAATCAGTAGAGTTTATTCTGACAAAATCATTGCCTCGAACCCGCTTCGCAAGATCATGAAACAGGTCATGAAGTTGATAGTTTTTTATGTTTTCAAAATCAATTTCTTCTAAAAAGAACCTCGACACAAGCTCATTCAGGTGACTTTCACCAATATCCTCAAGCTCATTCAGGTGACTTTCACCGACATCCTCCACAATTTCTTGCTCATCTGTTGGCCTAATATATCCTTCTGCCATCCATAAATCAATTAAAAATTGCTTTGTGAACCTAAAGCCTTTTGGGAATAAGCTACAGATTGCAAAACAACGCTGGAGATCCGGAGGCAGCTGTTGATAGCTCCATATCCTTGCTTTCATCTTATCTCCCAACCAATCCTTTTCAGCTACGTCAGCCCAATGACTCAGGTCAGGTTTTCCCCTCAATTGATGACCGATTAGCTTTGCTGCACCAGGATCTCCTTTTAGCTTAACAGCTATTTTTTGACCTACTTCTTCAAATTGCTCTTTATCTAAATGACAATTGTCAGGCCAAGCATGGTGCATAAAGAGTTTCAAAAATTTGTCCTCCTTTATCTCCTCTAAATTATAGGTATCTACTTCTGTAACACCGGCAAGGTCAACTTGTTGTGCAGTATTTTTGGATTGAGTTGTAAGTAGAATTTTGCTGCCCGGTGAGCAACTACTTAAGCAACAAATGAAATTGTCCCATTGTTCAACAAAATCATCAGTATCACTCCAAAAATCATCTAACACAAGTAGAAGTTTCTTAGAAACTAACATGCGCCTTATTTGTGTTAAAAGGGCTTCAAGGGATGTAGAAGGATTATCATTACGAGGCCTTTCTTTTGGGTTTATAGTTTCTATAATGTTCTTAATCACATCAGAGGCCTTAAATCCGCGAGGGGCACGCACCCACACATGAAGACCAAAATGAGTTTGTCCACCCATATGTTTATAAACATACTGGGCAAGTGTTGTTTTCCCGACACCAGAACGACCGGTGATGCAAATTATAGGGATAGTTGGCCCTACTGCTTGGTCCAGGCTCAGAATTTAAAGGGTTTTTCTTGAGTAATCTGACTACCTTTTTTCTATCATTATCACGGCCGAAAACTTTAGCAGGAGGCTCTGAGATGGTTTCCCTGTGAGCATCACTATTTTCTTGGCCCCCTAATAAATCTTCAAATGCTTTGGCCTCCTTTGCAATTTCTATGAGTTTGTCTATACAACCCTTTAGCATGATTTTTTGCCGGGAGAAAACAGATAAATCCTTTTTTAACTTAATCAAAGTAATCTTAAAGCACCGGGGTACAAATTGGGATGAATAACTAATTCGGGTTCCCCTCTCTTTCTTTACCTTTTGCTTAAGCAGTTCATACTCAAAGAGGTCGATTGCTTCCTCAGCCTGATAATATGCACCCTTAAGCCTATTGAGCCAGTCCACTAGCTTCTCCTTGTTTGGGCTCTTTTCGGCTTTCTCAATTGCCAGTGAGAGGCTAGGAAATACTGTGGCCTCAAGTTTCTCCTTTCTTTCGTCCATGCCGGTGCCAAGATAGGCAATTGCCTTGTCCAATAGCATTTTCATCAATGGGGCCGCCAGCCACCCAAAGGGAGTGAGAATGGCCGCCGCAGCCACCATGGTTGGCCTTCTGTTCTCTATGTACGGTTTTTCAAGTAAAGTTGGATCGATCACTTAATTTTTACCCATGTTTTAAAGGGAATTAAGTTTAGAAAATTGGAAAGGAATGGTACAAGATGAGATGGTAATGGTCAAAGTACTTGGTAGTTAGATCTGATAGAGTTCAATACTTCATTTTTTTTTCCTTGGAATTAAAAATGCATTGAGGTTTGACAAAAAAAAATTATAGAAGAAACGCATTCACACAGGGGTGTAAACGGATACGGATTATTCGCGGATAATCCGCTCCGAATCCGCTTAGTATCCGTATCCAGATTAAACGGATACGGATACTTACTGATACGGATACGGATAATTTTAGTATATGAAAAAATAATGCGGATACGGATACGGATACGGATAATTTCGTGAGGATATAAACGGAGCGGATATCCGTATATATCCGAATCCGAAATTTAATCTTTCAACAGCTTTTAATTTATTTCACCCTTGCAAAATTCCCAAAAAACATACATATTCGTTTAAGTCCAAGAATCTTGGTAAAAAAATCATATAGTCTATTAGGATAATTGATTGGGTCTCTGAACCAATAAGCAATTAGTCATGCATAATCATCATTGTGTAAACTTAAAAAGTCTATTAAATTTTTGTCAATTTAGGTAATCAAATTAGGTAATTTAAAATTATGAAATTTAGTAGAATTGCTCAATATTCGACAATTATCCGCTCCATATTCGTATTCGAATCCGTATCCATGGATTATCCGTTCCGTATTCGTATCCGTTTAAGACGGATATGGTTTTCAATTTTAATATCCGTTTACATCCGTATCCATATCCGTATCCGTATCCGCTTGTTAAAAAACAGATACGGATATGATATTAGCATTATCCGCTCCGAATCCGCTTCGTTTACACCCCTACATTCACAGGTTGAGTATTAATGATGACATGTGCTGCATGAGACAAGAACTAATTTTTTAACTAATCATGTAACATATAGTTTTGCTCCGGCCCGGTTGTACAAGCAGAGCCTGTGGTAGGTTGAAGTAATCAAGTAAAGCCACACAAGATCCATTCATAAAATAGTTTGGGTCCCAACTGTCTGAATCAAATTACATTCTTCATTACTGCATGCATACTACACAAGATAATGTAAGCTCTCCAAATGTACTGTACGTAGCCCGGTAGGAGGGAATCGAGTCAATCGACTACCCACCTACTTTGGGAATTTGTATCTTCTGCAATAATTTAAAAGGGAATTTTTTGAGCTAATACATCAGAATCATCCAATTTGTTTTCAGATATGTTCGGATTTGATCTACACTAATATTAAAGATCTCTGTGTTAAAATTAGATAGCCGGATTAACTCCGAATAAAATCAAACGGTCGAGATTAGGGGTGTTCATCGGTTCGGTTCGGTTCAAACCGAATCGAACTTGGCAAACCAAAGTTTTAATTCGGTTTCAAAAATTGAACCGAACCGAACCGAATTAGTATTGCAACCGAACTGAACTGAACCGAAGTTTTATTTCGGTTTGTTCGGTTCAAACCAAAATATATCAACTCTTCCCACAACTCACGTGCACCAAGTTTATTTGGACGAAGGTGTCTTCTATGCCATCTGAAAACATAAAAACAAAAGAAAAGCATGTCCGATAGAGAGGAAAGAAAAACAAACAATGAAGGTGGAAAATGACAAAACTGACCTTCTTAAGACAGTTTTTTGTAGCCACCAAAATGAAGAGATGAGGTGAACATGCCCAAGCCGTCTGACGAGAGTGGTCATCGAAGTTGAGACAGAAAATAATGCGTTCCTCGGAGTCAACTGGCCAATCTAGGGCACGAGACTCTAAACCCAGATGCAGGTTTGCTCGTGGGGAATGGAAGATACTTCTTGGTTGTTTTATTTAATCTAAGGTAGATTAAGTTGTGATTTGATGGACCAACAAAAAATGAACTTGAAGAAATTGAGCAATTAGGGTTAAGTATACACTGTACAGAAATGCATAGGATAAGCTTGGAGGTGGCTGACAAGATAGCATAGCATGAAGCTAACATAATAGAATTTGTTTAAAGAATTGACTTGCTTTGTTTATTTTGGTACTCTTAATTATAAAGATTAAAGGCGTAAAAGTAAATATCATTATGGGCTTTTATTATAAGTTGCTATTGTTTAAAAAACCAGTAATTGAACCTTGAACCACCAATTCGACCAATGAACCATTAATCCGGAGGTTTACCGGATCAATGTCCGATCCGGTTCTGATAACATTGTTTAAAACAATTATTTTGTAATAAACCGAAATATATTAAGAAATAAATCGGGATATTAAAAAATAAACTGAAGTATTTAAAGCAATTATTTTGTAATAAACCGAAATATATTAAGAAATAAATCGAGATATTAAAAAATAAACTGAAGTATTTAAAGCAATTGATTAAGAAATAAACCTGGGGCGATCCGAACCAAATTCATAATATATAAAAGTTCGGTCAGTTCGGTTATTTCGGTTTTGAAAATTTCAAACCGAACCGAACCGAAGTTTTAATTCGGTTTTAAAAAGCAAACCAAACCAAACCATTAAACTGAATAAACCGAACCGTTTAAACCGATCTAATTCGGTTCGGTCCAAAACCGATTAAACTGGACGCAATGAACACCTCTAGTCGAGATACATTAACTCAAAAGATTTCCTTTTGAGTTAATGCAGAGAATATGTATTCCCTACTTTGGACTTTTGGGTGTTTTTATTATGATTAAGGTGAAATTGCCTATCTATATATCCCTCCAATCTCTTCTTTTCAGAATTTATTTATCTAATTATTTTCCTTATCAAACTACCGATCGATATCATTTTTTTTTAATTCTAACTAGTTTCATTGTTTTTGCGGCTACGCGGGCAACCATTTTTTAGAATGTTAGTCAACATACATGGGTGAGATTCTTTTGTGTTTTTTTTTTTTTTTTTTTTTTTTTTTTTGGTGGCATTAGAATGTCAATTGACAAGTGATGATGTCATGAGGCTCACAGCCTTTTACAAATTTTCTAATGCTGCCACTGTTATTAATATCTTACAAGTAACTATATTGGAAATAGATACTATTTTCTCTTATATTGATCTTAATCAACTCTACTAAATGTTTGATGTTGTGAAGTGTACCACTCTTGGTATGGAAAACTTCCACTCCGAAATATTCACAGATACATTTAGGGTATATTTGGATGCACAACAATAACTACTGTTTTTAGAATAGCATTGTTATTCGGAGCAAGGTGCATCCAAACGAGAAATAGAGCTATTCAGAATAGCTACTATTTTTAAAATAGCATTGCTATTCGCTATTCTTACAAAAACATGGAATAGCATTTGTTGCTTTCAATATTAATACTAATCTAATATTTTATTTAATACTAATCTAATATTTAAAATAATATTATATTACATTTAATAATTAAATTAATATTACATTGTATTATATTTAAACTAATATTTTATTCAATACTAATCTAATATTTAAAATAATATTATATTACATTTAATATTTAAACTAATATTATATTATATTTAATATAATATAATATTATATTTAACCTAATATTTTATTAATAGTAATCTAATATTTAAAATAATATTATATTACATTCAATATTTAAACTAATATTATATTACATTTAATATTTGAATTGATATTATATTGTATTATATTTAATCTTATACATAAAATATTAAACAGTAGCTATTCTTTCTCAACTCTATTTCAAATATGTAAGCTAAACAACTTTTTCACTGTTCTGAATAACACTGTTCTTAAACAGTAGCTATTCTTATTTACTATTCTAAACAATTGTTATTCTAGCTATTCTAGAGTTTATCCAAACTTATCCTTAAGCTTCATACAAAAATGGTAATAGCAAATGTTTGAGTAATTGCATATGTTAAATGCGCAAAATGAAAAGGCAAGGACCTGTGATCTATAAAAACAACAGATGTACACCGAGTGTTTTGAGGGTACAGATTAAAATCAATAAGATAAATATAAAATAATGAAGAAATGCGGAAATAAGGTCTATCTTCAACGAACTGACAACGCCTATATATATTTATGTTGAGGTCCTATATTACATCAAAAGTATCATAAGAGAAAAGGATAGGAGGTAATAATAAAAGAACTAAAAGATCTCTTTCATACAACTAAGCCGAGCAGTGATTAAACCTGGAAAAACAAAAACTGTACGTACCTTCCTGCAGTGAAGACGCGAGCCCTCGAGCACTGTCACTGCACACTGGATCCCAGTGAAATGCGATTGATAATTCAGCCAGGACTGCGTATATATAGAAATCGGACAACCTACTTGGTGCGCTACATTAATCCATGTGGGACTAAAGGTCGATGCTTCTTATTTATTGTCCCGCCGTCTCGTAGAGAGATCAGAGAGAGATCGTACGTTGCTTAAATTTCCGTATTTTATGTGGCTATATTCTAATATACAAGTTGAACAGCCGACTTTGCCGCCAACCATTTAGAAAATTACAGAAAATACACTCATTTTCGTATTACAATTTTAAAAAAATAAACTTATAGAACCACACTTATAAATATGAGACAATTACTTGGCAATTCTATAATTAAACAAAAATAATAATCTTCCAAAATAAATTTTAAGTATGAAATTCAATATTATTGTCGTGATTATGTATTTTTCACATACATAGTTATAAAAAATAATGGGATTTTGTGGATGTTTCACTGTACATGAAGTGATATGAAATTTTAACGGTTCAAAAATTAAAGTTTTTGATGTATCATTAATTAATAATTACAATACTTAGATTGCATGAAATTCGATTGTTACACTATTTATATGTCCAGCAATATGTTTATAAATGTAGGGAAATCTCATGCATGTATACCACTCAAAATTGTAAAATTATGTATTTCCCACTTAAAATTATATAACTATATATTTATCATCGTAAATTCTAATACCTCATACATTTAACCAATATAATTCAAAATATATATGAGATATATCCAGAACTCAAATTAATTATGTTTAAAATTATTAAAACTACAATTAATCAATTAAAAAACTATACTCTCAGTTGTCTCCCATTTAGGTCTCAAGGGTTTTTTCTCCTCATATACCATCTCCAACATGTGTGATTGGAATGATGTTGGAGATAGAACCGATCAGAAGGAAAGATTTTAGTGTGGGTTGAACAAACATGATTAGAATGGCGTAGAGAAAATTAGAAGCAATCAAAATGAGATGTTTAATGCGTGAGGAAAGGGAAGGGGTACAATTTTGATGCTAAAAAAGATAGAAGGGATATGTTTAGGTGATTAATTATATCTTATATAATATTAAACATAATGAATTAGAAAATATGTGAGTTGTTAGAATTTAATATGGTAAGTACGTAATTATAAAATTTGGAGGGGGATACATAATATAATAGTTTTTTAACGCTATATATAAAATTTCCCCATAAATGTATTGATTTTATTTTTTTATTTTTGTAAATTATTATCGAGATTGTCAAATAACCAGTAATTGGTCTTATAAATATAATTCAAAATAATTACAAGACATTCTCCGCACATAATTTTTTGCCCGTCTTATGATGTTAATACGTTCTGCACGAATCTCAAAGCACAAATAGTACTGCCCCCTCGCCACACCAACACGTGGGTTACGCAAATTTTGAGATATCTCAGAGGATACGCACTCAATGTGAGTATGTGACCTGGGTCACGTGTCTTGCACGCAAGTTGGGCAACGGGACAATGGGAATCCGTTACGGGCTGGTTTGAACGCCTCATGGGCTGGACAAACGTAGAGAGAAAATTAATTTATTATATATATCTAGGCCTGTACTATGAAAAGAAGTATTGGGCTAAACTAGGTGAAATTAATAGCATCGGCTGTGCCTTTTCTGCTTGTTCAATTTGGGCCACTTCTGTTATTAGATTTTTTTTTTTTCTGTTTTCGTTTTAGCGGGAAGCATTTCATGTTTTTATTTTATTTTTCTGATTTCTGGTATGATTCGTTGATGTCTACTTAATAAGTAATTCAGTTTAATTTTTGTTCTATCTGGTACGATAATTGAAACAAAACAACCTTGAAATGGTAATTGATAATCTCTTGCACGCAATTGAGCATTGCAAATAATTTAAATTGTTTTAAATTGCATGCTCATTCAACAGTTGAACCTGCTATTGTTTTTGTTTTTTTCTGTCAAGATTCTTGTTTGGAAAGCAAAGCATCAACAGTACCAACTACCAAAGAACAACAGTTCGCCAGAAAAAGGTTTCTACATGAATAATTTATTCGCCGCGTGTCTATGCGTGTGCCAATAGCAATAAAACTTATAAAATAAAAGAGAGCTGAATTGTTGATGGAAAATAAAGCGTAGACACTAAATCCACAATTTGTAATTCGAAATAAATTAAATTGGACCTTTATTTTCCATCAATAATTTGCATGCTCATTCAACAGTTGAACCTGCTGTAAGGGCTTCACAAAAAAAATCGTAATTTGTAATTCGATTTGAGTTTGATTCGAAAAATTTTGTAAAAAATTTGATTCGAAATAATTCGAAATCAATTCAAACCAAACTCAAATTGGACCTAGTTCGTTTGAAATAGGTTTGCGAACTATTCTGGTTCGAATCTCAAAGTAACGTAAACTATTGATTTCCTCTTATGACTTATATTTGCTGATAATTTAAAAGTTAAAACATAAAATCATCCAGTCATAAGTCATAACTTGTAAGTCTTAACTCTCGCTCTCGACGACTACAATCACTCTTCTTTGTTATATAAAAGTTCGTAAAATATTCGAAATTGAGTTCGTCAAAAGTTCAATTCGAAATTAATTCAAATCTAACTCAAACTGAGATAAGTTCGATTCGTTTGCAACCCAGTAGGCACACACAAAACTTAAATTGCAAATATAATTTTATTATTAATAATAATAATCTCATAAATTCCATCAATAAATTAACTAAACAATAAAAAATCAATAACCCCATCCAACAAACACACTGACGATCCAAACCACCCTTGCAACTGCAACTACAACTGCAACTGCACTTACAGCAGCAGCAGTCACAATAAAAACACCCGCCGTAGTCACAATTACTGCAACCGAAATCCCTTCTTTCCTCCCACACCGAATTCCCACTTGCTTCGCTGACAACTTCTCCACCCATTTCCCCACTTTCCACTGTTCCCCTCTCAAAATCCCAAATTTCTGAACCGGTCCTTTCCTGATCATCTTGGTCCCACCTGACAGTCTCCCATCCATCACTGCCCCATTCCAAGCTTTCCTCTGATGAACACAATAATGCTCTCAGTCTCTCCCTTGCAACGCCAAATACCTCTTCTTCCAAATCACCAAAATCATAATCATTTTCTTCATTTTCGTCCCCGAATTCTTCGTTGTCCCAATCTAGGACCCCTCGAGGGGAAGGCCCCGTCGAATCAGCTTCTTCCTCGTCAGCTAGGAATGGGTGTTCGAGCAACTTCTCGCAACCCGACCGCTCAATTGGGTTCAATTTCAAGCATTTGTCGAGAAAATCTTTTCCATCATTAGATAATTTAACTGGGTATTTCGGTAAACTTCCACCGTACCCGATTTGAACTAATAACCCGGCCATGTCGGTGCTGCCGACTCCAAGCTCAGCCCACGGGTGGGACCCGGTGATCATCTCGATAATTGTACAACCGAGGGACCATACGTCAGAGGCCGGGCTCGGTCTTTCTCCTCGTGCCACTTCTGGCGCCATCCAATAAGGGGTACCACTAATCCAATTCACTCCTTTCTCCATGTCGGCGAGATGCTTAGCGGATCCAAAATCCGATAGCTTGGCACCATCTGGACCCGACCCGACAAGCAAATTCCGGCCCTTCACGTCACAGTGCACTATGCCGGCAATCGAATGCAAATAATGCAAGACATGTGTCAAGCATCTAGCATAGCCACGTAGCTCTCTCTCTTCCAATCCTCCTCTCCTTGCTGCCAGCTCACCGACAGTGCCACCTGGTACGAACTCCATGTGAAGATTTCGGCACGTGATCGAATTGATCTCCTTTGTTGTATCATCACCGATATAAGATACAATATGAGGCGAATTAACCTTCTTGAGAATTTCTATTTCATTTTCCAATGAGAGAATTGAAAGAGGCGAAGAATATTTCGGGTTAACGGATTTAACTGCAAAAACCCGCCCAGTGGACCTGTCATTGGCAAGGTTAACGGTGCCAAAGGATCCCGACCCGATAAGGTTTCCTCGAATCCAGTTTTTGGCCTCCATTAGAGAGGATGAAAGATGAGGTTTTGCTTTCTTTTTGAAATGAAGAGGGAATGGAACAGAGGAGGAATTTCAGAAATCAGAATTTGTACATGGTGAAAAGGTTGTGAAGGGGTTGTAGTATTTATACAAGACCTGGCTTGGGACCAGGGATTTGAATTTATAATTAAAGAAACACTTTTTGCTTATGATCCATGACAAATTATTTGCTTTGATGTGGACCCTTGCAAAAATTGAAGGTGTGTACTTGCGTATGAATGTATGTATGTATACTTTTTAGCAACTTTTTCATTCAGTGTTGCAATAAAATGCTAACATTTTTATGCATAAATGTACTTGATGTGGACTCTATATTGTGAAAATTTACTTGAAATGGAGATTGAATATGACATTTACTAACTAGTTAACAAAATTAACGAGTGACTAGTATGTGTAGTTTTGATGAAACAAATATAATTGTTTATTTTTATTCCATTGACGTGATGTAATTAATATTGATCAAAATTTGCAACTAGCTTATAACTAATTAATCATTTAATAATTAACACCATTAGACATTATTATTCAAAAGAGGAGAGTTCAAATGCACCATCTTTTGTATACTCCACATCTTTTATTTCTATTTTCGAAGTTCGAACAGCCGATCCAAACCGCTCAACATGATCTTCATATTAAAATATGCTTGGAGGCCAAATTTTATATTTTTTAGAATTTTGTTACTTCTTTTTTAGATAGGTACAAAATCACCGTTGTAAGGAGATTCTGGATCATCTGATAAAGTGATATTGTACCTATGTAAAATATAGTAAAATAATTCTAAAAAAAATAAAATTTGGAAGGCTGATCTTAAAAAAAAAGTGTTTAAGCTGTTGTATGTAATTATAAGACTTTGGAAGGCTGATCTTGAAACTTAATCCCCTTAAAGTGCACTATGTGACAAAGAATTAATTTTATAGAGGGAGGAGTCCCCAAAAGACCGATTTATCCGAAAAAAAAATATTAAAAATTGGGTCTTTCATCTGGACAGTGTTGCAAAATAAGCAGAGGTGAAAGTTTAAGAAAAAGAGCCGTGTGGGCTTTCCAATTGCATCCCTGTTATAACACTGTCAAAATTCTATCCTTATCCAACTTTCCCCTGATACTGATATTAAGATATTCTAGTTTCAGCAGTAGCTGTAGTCTCTTCAAAGCAGTAGCTGTAGCAGACTAACAGTAAAAGATTAAAAAGATTAATTGGGGGAGTAGAGAAGTAGATGCGGGTTTGGTGTTGGTTTTACTTGCAAGGCTTGCTTACTGGCTTTACCTTACCTGGTTGGTTCACCAATTATATGCTTATCCGGTTCACATTTTGTTTTCTATACCATGTTGAAATTCTCTTATTCTTGTTCCCCATCATTGAGGGTTTATGGGCTTATTCTATTTTGTTCCCTGGAGTATTCTATTATTCCATCGCCTCTTTTATGTTTGGCATGTTTATGGGATGTGCTTGCTCTTATTCGCCTCATAATAGTAGACTTTAATTAATATTATGAGAATATGAGATACTTTGGTTTATGTGAGATGACAAAGTTTACCTTTTGAGTTGGAGAAAGCCAGTCCAGAAAGGTAATTTAATTGGGGCAAAGATATTAACAGTACCTTTTGCTTCATGCAGTCAAAGACGGATTCAGGATTTTTATTAGGAGGCAAAAAAATATCGAATCAGATTTAAACACATTAACTAATTGAGTATTTGATAAAAAAATAATAATTTAACTTATACTTTATAATACTCTGACTTGTAATTTATGATATTCTGACTTATAATTATAATTATCAATCATATTTCAAGAAATTTATTTTAATTTTAACTATAAATTTAATCCAAATTACCAATTAAATATTTAGAGGGGGGCAAAAAAAATTAGGGAGAGACAAAGCCAATCGGAACCAATAAATCTCTACTAAAACTCAAAATCCATAAGGGACTGCTGCCCCCTGATCTACACTGGATCCGCCACTGCATACAGCGCACGTACTATAGGAGCAAAGTAATGTTGCATATAGTTTGTGCACTACATGAAGTCAAAACTACTTTGTTTAATTCTTTACCCTTTGTATGTTTGTTATTGTCATAAGCAATTTCTTTCTTTCCTCAATTTTCCTTGGTCATAAAAGATATCGGGTCTAGAACGTAGGTTTCCAATTATTGACAATATTTATCAAATTAAACATTTTTTAAAATTTAAAAGGTACACATATGTTGTTAGTAGATTTGTTGTGTGTCCAATTTCATAATATTTAACTGAAATTTATATTCATTAAAGATTTAATTATGATTTATGAGCAATTAAATTTCAAAACATTTGATAAATTTATAGTTTGCAAAAAAAAAAAAAGGTGTCAAATTATATTCATTTGAAAGGTTTAATTATGAGCCATTAAATTTCAAAACATTTGATAAATTATACGAGTTGCATTTTTTTTTTTTTTTTTACTATTTTTAAGCGTGTAACTTTGCACGGAATATAATTCAAGTTGCAACAACGGAATTTCAATTTATAAACGATTATAAAAACTGCCATATTAGCTAAAAACAAAGCTTTTGATTCAGTGGCAGAAGATAACATTCTCTGTGTGGAAGATTGTTGATTTCAAATCTGAATAGAGATCCTTTATAAAATTTGAAAATTGAAAAATGAGACCTCTATCTACTAATTATCAACAAATTCTAACCCTTAAAAAAGATTTAATAATGCATCATGTATCTTAATTAGCGTATGTATTTTTCTTGAATAAAATTAAGAAAAGTGAAAAAGTCAGAATAATATATATTGTCAATTTGTCATACAAAATATTATATCTTTGGTGATATGTAATGGAGTTTGACAGTCTCTACCAAAAAAAAATTAATCAGTCCAAAAGCAAGATATTTATCATTTTTTTCTTTTTACAATTTTTATGCTTACATTTCTATTGTTAAAATGTTCGAGTAGTTGGATCTATAAAGAATATTTCCGTTATTTCATCACTTTGTATATATGTGAATATATGATATATGGTACCGCAAAGATGTCCTAAAATGAAGAAATTCAAATGTATATTTTATTAGAGGAGGGATCCAATTACATCATTTTATGGTGACACATCTTGACACCATATTTTTATAAGTTATTTTTACAATTTTAAAGTCTAAATAGTTGATCCGAACAGTTTAACATGGTCTCCGTATTAAAATGTATTTGGAGACCAAATTTTATATTTTTTTGGAAAAAATTTAGTATTTATTTAGAATTTAAAAAAAAAATCGTTGTTTTTAGTTGTCTAGAATTGTCTAAAAAGAATAATTTTGTACATATCTTAATAAATACTTAAAAAATACCCAAAAAATGTAAAATTTAGTGTTCAAACATATTTTAATATAGAGATCATGTTAAGCAGTTTGGATCGACTACTTGGACTTTAAAATTACCAAAATAACACATAAACATATAGTTTCAAGATGTGTCACCATAAAATGGTGTAATTGGATCCCTCCTAGTTTTATTAATGATATTTTACAATTTAAACTTTAATTGTTGTTAAAGAAAATTACCCACATAAGATGATCCTTGAAATAAAATACAAGTCACACTTAACACACCCGAATCTCATGATGATTAAAAAAAATATTGGATCTTATTTTGTAAAGTGCAAATTAATATGATGTACGAAAGGATTTATCAAGTTATAAATGAGTGTGACATTTCATATTAAAATATGAAAATTATAGGAGTCATAATCGTCCACCTTATCACATTTCTTTGCCGGCACCTCACAGTTCATATATACTTCTCTCTAGAAAAAATTATACTTGATATAAAAAGTGTTTATACCTTATGTTATTAGGTTAAAAAAAAATTAAAAGCTGTTTTATTACTTATTGAACAAAATTTAACAGAATTTTTTAATGATAATTTTTAAAAAATTGACAAACACTTTGTATGCTAGATATAAATACTTCATGATTCAGATTAGATTTAAAAATCTTCTATAATAAGTATAGACATTTTCACGTGAGGTACATGTATTTTTTTTCTAAAAACTATGTATAACTTATCACTTTGCTCTTTTTACTATTCTTGTTAATGGAAAGATTGACTTAACTAATTACACATCCAAGTCAAAGAGTAAATTTACCTTTGAACATTCATCATTGGGACTATGAGATTTTAACATGTCTACAATGCTATGAAAAAAAAGAGTAAAATCCTTAATTTTTATTTTTAGTAAATGTTAGAGATCAAGCCACCCAACTATTTTAATATACACAAAAAGTTATTTTTTTCGGGTTTCAAACTTGCAACCTCTCATACAGAGAGCATTGTCTTTGCCACTAAATCAAAGATTGATTCTCAGAAAACCTTAATTTAAATCACATACTTGTCATTGGAGGCTAAATTAAAGGTTAAAAAAAAAAAATTCGGGTCCCATGAAGTAATCCATTTTTTTTTAGTTTTGATCTGACTGTCCGAGATGCTTTAACACGAATTTTAAAAAGCCCGGACCTTTCAAATAATCCTGCCCTTGCGCTATCCCGAATAGACACCGGACAAGTCTAAACTCAAAAATTGAGTTACTTTAGAGGATCCGGACCCTAAAAAACATTGCTAGTTAGGTATACTGTTTATTTAAACCAGATACTCATCATTACTAACCGGTTAAATTTATGGCTAAAGTCAATTAGCCTATTTTATTTTATAGTTTAAATCACGTCTACAAGTGTTTCTAATCAAGAACTATAATTTTACTACCGGATGTCTATTTTATTTATGCGTTGTATAAAGATGTGATTGAAATGCAAGAATCACAAAAATTGAGGACAAAGTAGTAATAGTTCTCTATTGACCATAAATTATTTATTAACATTTTTACAGTGACGGACAAAGCTTTAGGAAGGCTGATTCATTAATTTTATTGTACCGTGTATGGTACATATCATATTGATATGTAGTTATTTTTAAAATATAAATGATTTATCTACATCATTCAATATGATTTCTATGTAAAAATGTATTTACAAATTACATTTTTTAGAAACGTTTTATAGATTTGTAAAAACCATTATTTAGAATGATATAGAAACTTTTAATCAAATGATTTTTAACCTACCGAAAGATATAGTAAATAAATTTATAAAAATATAAAATTTGATCTACAGAAATATTTTTATATAGAAATCATATTGAATGGTTTAGATCGATTATTTGAACTATAAAATAAAATTATTGATCCATACAACATTATAACTATATAAAAATGTACCTATAGATCAATTTTTGATTATCTAATAGTTGCATAATCAAGACGCATTAATGTCTCAAAGTAATTTAGCTTTTTATTTGGTTTAACTTTTCTGATATCGTTCTGTAAATTTGCTGTCAGCCTAATAGTTTCCCTTAATTCCGACAGCGATCTCCAACTCTAACCAAGCAATCTTAATAGAAAATTAATCCACCAACCATCAACCCAACCTCACCGTTTGCTTATTCTAGCAAAGCCAGAGCCAGAGACAGAGACAGTGAGAGTACTACTGTTAATTTGGAATTCGCATCCTCTGAGATATCTCAAACTTTGCGTGACTTTATGTAATATCTCAATCGTTCAAATACGTTCTGCACGAATATCAAAGCTCAAATAATACTGGCCCTCTACGTTTCCCCAAATAGGCACCGGACACGTCGGTCACGTAAAAATTGAGATATCGCAGAGGATACGCACCCGTTAATTTGGTTGTGTGGTGTGCGTGACCGATCCCCTGGGCCCCACAAAATGGGATTAATACGTGTGCCGATGCCAATGGCCAGGAATCAAGATTGTTGCCGAGAAAGCAAAAAATGGACCCCACTAAGGTGAATTCGCATCCTCAATATCTCAAACTTTACGTGTCTTTAGGAAAAATCGCAACCGTTTAAATAGTTTTGCACCAATGTTAAAGTACAAATAATACTGGCCCCCTGCGCTATCCCCGAATAGACACCGAACACGTCGGTCACGCAACAATTGAGATATCTCAGAGAATACTAACTCCACTAAGATTGGGTTGGGTTGGGTGAGGCCTGGCGAGCGAGGAGGTGGCCAATTCGTGGCTTGTGGGTGTGGTCTTGGCGCGCACGATCCACGCCTTTCTATCTCGGATTCCTTATTCACATTACTCAACAGCAAAACGTGTTGCGAGTGACGAACCGACATGACCAACCTTACCAGTGAGTAGTAATTACTACTTCCGTTGGGTCAGCATTGCCAGTAGGATACCACATAAAGGATCCCACACATTGTCCGCCACAGATAAACCTGTGCCCTCTGGATCCCTTTGGCCCCAAATCGGAGACGTGCACCCATCCATAGCCATAGGAATGTATAATACCTGAATTAAATTAAGATGTGGAGAGGGACTAAATCAGTATATTCTCTCCTCCTTTTGTTTTGTTTGCTTTGCTTCTGGAGTTAGGTTGGCGGATTGTGTGTTTGGTGATATAAATGTGTTTAGTTACTAAACGAAGAAAGGACATGTGAATATCTTCCCCATTAATCCACCTCCTAACTTTTTGTATCCACAGATACGTGTCATTTTGTCGCGCAGGTTGTGAGTTGTGACACTTCGTCAGCGATGCAAGACAATATTGCTTCGTTATTTGTTGGAGACACAGTGACCGTTCGATATGTTAACACGTCGTATAATTCTCGCCAAATATAAATAAAACAGTATTGTAATTGAACATTCAAGCTACCTAAAATCATAATAATTTTAAATTAAATCTCGCTAATTATTTTTTGGCTTAGAGAATATGATCGTTTTTAAATATGCTGAATTATATGATTTAATGTGTCATAAATTATGTGATCAGGCAGATTTGATATAAACTCGATTGTTTATAATTAATCGTATTATTTGCTAAAATTACAGATAGTTATTAATTGTATAAACTCGATTATTTATAATCGTATTTATTTGCAGAAATTACACATTTTTTATTTTTTTTCCAAAATATTACTGTTTTGATATATTATTTGCTTTATAAAAAAAAAAAAACCTATTCAAAATTATACTTGTATTATATTTGTATAAAAAATCTCCAACCTTGTTATTTCTGAAAGTCCAAATTAATTACTACATCTAAATCTGTCTAATTATTTGATCACATACTAGTGCCTAATTACTTGATAACACATTAGTGTAACAAAGTTTATTTTATGTTACCTAACAAGCCAAACATACGGTTTGAGCACTCAGTTAATTGTCATGTCACGAGGTGACATGTGTAAGATGTCAACATCAGCACATTTACACTTTTAATAAATTATTACTATATCAGCATCTTTTTATCTTTTTTATTTTTAAATTACGATCAGAATCGGTTTCTTTTCTCGAGAAAATGAACCCTTTTTTTTTTGTTAGGTGCTTAAATCAACCACTTATTTATATAGAGCAACCAGATGTTTATATATAAGATTTAGACCGCTGTTCTTCAATAACTATAAGAGTAAAACTTAGGTGCTATGGATAGTCTAAGGTGATCTGTGCTACGGTCTAAAAAATTTATCAAATAAATTTCAAAGTTTTGATCTAAGTAGCTCAATAAATTAGTTATATAATTAACTTATAGGATATCAACTTTTACTATTTTTGAATTATTTTTTTTATTTTTTACAATTTATGAAAGGTGGCAAAAAATGACTTAAAAATAAAAGAAAATATTCAATATTTTAGGCTATTTTGTTTCATCTTTCATAAAACATAAAAAATAATAAACAAATTTAAAAAATAATAAAAATTGATATTCTACAAGTTCATTATATAACCAATTTCTTGAGCTATTTAAATCAAAGTTTGAAGTTTATACGATAGGTTTTTGAGACCCGTAGCACGGATGACTTTATACTATCCATAGCACCCAAGCCTTACTCTCTTAACTATGACGAATACACTTTTTTATAACAGCGGACTTTATTTTCTGCTGTTTTGAAAAAAGGAAAAAAGAAAAAAAAAAAAAAGAGGAGTTTTCTTTTAGAAAGAAACAGATCTCATTCCTCAAAAACTCTGTTTTTCACGGCTCCAATTTTTTTAGAATTCCTCAAAAACACTGTTTTTCACGGCTCTAATTTTTTTTTTCCTATTGATATATGAAAGATTGCACAGATACATATTATCACTACTTGCATATTTTTTGTAATGCAAGTTGGTCCAAGTGCAGGATTTCACAGCTCTAACTCCGAGATAATAAAAATATCCCATGGATCTTCATTGCACTTCGGGACAAACATCACATCCACAAATTCATAGCTCTGATCTTCTGCTACCAAATAAAACGCTAAATGCTTTTTCCGTTTACTATAACATTGAATCCATATGTCATGTATATAGTAACAAGATTCGCCATATATTCGCATTTTATTCGATTTTTGGACATATCCGAATGGAACTCCGAATAAAATCCATAAAAACATATAATACGTTTTATTCGCGAATAAAACACGTATAAAACTCGAATTGGCGAATTATTCGTGATAAAAACACCAAAAAAAAAAAATTCAGGAGTTTTTTTTTTGGAATTTTTTTTTCTTTCTTGTTATACCGAATCACGAACTTTTGACTCCGCCGAACCGAACTTGAACTTTTGATTTGTCACTATAGTCAGGGGTACTCAGGTAGAGGCCACACCAAGTGATATACCAGAAACTGGCACGAAATTTTGAGTCCGGTTTAGGAAACAAGTGAGCTGAATCTCTCTCTGATTTGGCAATCAAGTCACGTGTAAGGATCAATAACATAGCGGCCCAAATTATGAGAACCAAATCCCTTCATTAAATTAAGATTTTGGATTAATTTGTTAAATGCAATTCGATGTGATGGCTAGTTAGTTGTTATAGTGAGGCGATCATGTTAACTGTTTTTTGTTTTTTTTTTTATTTTATTTGTTGCCAATAATCATTAGCAAGATATAAACGTGTGAGGATTTTAATTAGCTGTTCCTATGAGCCTATACTAATTAATCTGATTTATTATCTCTAAAAATAATTAGTACACAATCATTGGCTAGTTCATGTTACATTTAAAAATATATCATTGTCTGGATCGTACATTCCTTGTTGGTTCACATTTATTATATTTGATCTAAAAACTATTAGCTGATAATAATTTAACAATGGAAAATCGATCGTGCAGAATTCTTTTTTTAAAAGAAAGTGATTTAGTTTTATGAAATATAAAATGGTAATGCTATTCTTATGTTAAAATTGGATAAATATTTTTAACAAAGTATTTTTGTTCCATACATTACAGCATCTGGACTTTAAATTAAAATTATTGTGTTAAAATATTTAACCATGAAAATTTTCTTTTACAGGAATCAAGCGAAGTATATACTTGTTCTTTATTTTAATACAAAAAATTATGTATAAGTCAACCGACCATATCATGATTGACCAATGAATTGCTTTCTATCAACAGCCAATTCTACCCTTTTCACAAACAGTTCCAGCAATAAATGGGATTTGTTTTTTATTTTTGGTTGTGGGTTTGGTTTGTTAGTTATGTTATGTCTCTGTATTTTCTATTATCATCCGCAGAAAAAAAAAAAAAAAAAAAATGAATGGAAATAAATGAAGATGTTGTAGCAGCAGAAAGATAGAAGCATGAGTGTTTGGCAGCCATGATATGAGCAAATGGAGTGCTGCTGCTGTAATATGTATGGTTTGTCTGGGAAAAACCTGACAAGCAGCAGGGTAGGGGATTGGATTGTGTACCAATATTAGGCATCAAACCATTAATTGATGTTTGTGGCTTTGTGCACCGTATTTCATTCTAAATATTAATTAATGAGATAGGTTCAAATACATCATCATTTAGTGTTTTAATATATTTTATATTTTTTGTTTTTGTTTTTAAAGTCTGAACAGTCGATTCAAACCGTTAAACATAATTTTCATAATAAAATCTGCTTGGAGATCAAATTATATATATATATATATATATAGTAAAGATTTTGTTCCCTAAATGTCCTCCTAACTAACTTATCCATAAAATACAATGGGGACCACTAACTAATTGGGAAAACACAATAATTACCTGGAGGACCACTTAAATTTGAAAAAAATTATAACTAGTGCGCACATGTATGAACACTTATGTGCGCAAGTATTCCTATATAATATATCAAGTATTCATACCTAAGATATTAAGTATTTAAAAAAAAACTAAACATCAACTTTTTTTTCTCCATAGTCACACACTCATATTTTACATGTTTTTAGAAGTGGGTTTTTTTTTTTCTCCGTTTAATCTAATCAATATTTCTAACAATCCGCAAGGAATTTTGCAAATCTAAAACCACGATTATTTTCTACGTAATTTTCTCTTTCAAATAAGATCCATGATGAAGTACTTTCAAGTTCTTCGTCGTTCAAATACTCATACCTCGGTATGCAAGTATTCATACCTCATCTAGCAAGTATTCATACCTTGTAGTGTGAATACTTTCAATCTTACAATGTGAATACTTACATTATTTTAGTAAGATTAATTTTATTGATTTTGTTATGTATACTTCCAATGTTCTAGTATGAATATTTTATATGCTTTAGTATGAATACTTTGCAATATGAATATTTTATAGTAATGATACTTTGAAAATTATATTATGAATATTTTATATGTTTTAGTATGAATACTTTTTAAAGTTTATTCATTTGTGTATTATTTTGTAGGACATTAGACCTACTTTTTTATGAAATTATTCCTTGCATAGGCAAGTTTGTTCTTTAAACAATTTGAAATAACAAAATAACTCTTTATTGAGTAAGTATTAATACTTGACAATGTATAAATACTTGCTTGTTGAGATATGAATACTTGCATGCCGACATATGAGTACTTGAACAACGAAAAATCCGAAAGTACTTCATCATGGATCTCATTTGAAAGAGAAAATTACGTAGAAAATATTCGTGGTTTTAAATTTGAAAAATTCATCGCTGATCGTTAGAAATATTGATTAGATTAAACGGAGAAAAAAAAAACTCATTTCTAAAAACATGTAAAAAGTGTGTGACTAGAGAAAAAAGAAAGTTGATGTCCAGTTTTTTTGTTTAAATACTTAATATCTTAGATATGAATACTTGATATATTATATATGAATACTTGCGCGCATAAATGTTCATACATGTGTCCGCCAGTTGTAATTTTTTTTTTCAAATTTAATTGGTCTCCCAAGTAATTAATGCTTCTCTCAATTAGTTAGTGGTCTCTATTGTATTTTTTTATGAATAAGTTAGTTAGGAGGACATTTAGGGGATAGAATGGAGGGGACTATTAGTCGCTCCCATATATATATTACTATTTTTTTATATAGGTACAATATAACTTTTTTGGATGATCTAAAATCTCCTTTAAAAAGTGGTTTTCTACCTATGTAAAAAATAGTAAAAAATTCTAAAAAATATAAAATTTGGTCTCCAAGCATGTTTTATAATGAAAATTATGTTGAGCTGTTCGAATTGACTGATCGAACTTTAAAAACGGAGATTAAAAATGTGGAGCATATTAGAGCACTAAATTATGATGCGTTTGAACCCTCCTCTTAATTGATAGACCCCAATTGTTAAATTTGTGCGTTTCGTCAGATGGACACAAATTATTCAATCTTAACGGATTACAAAAAAATAGGATCATGGTAGAACCAATCAACTGGTGCACCAACTTTAAATTTGAAATTTTCATACTCAAAATAATTTATTCCAGCCGCTCAATTCAGCCGAAAATGAAATCTTATGAGAAACTAAATTTTATACTTTTAATATCTTTTTTTGAAATAATAATTTGAATGTCAAAAACAAGTTTGAAACCGTAGCGGATTGGTACCATAGTGACTTAAACAAAAGTTCGGATTCGGTCCGGCGTAGTCAAAAATTCGTGATTCGGATATAATTCAGAAATAATTCAGTACAACAAAGAAGCAAAAAATTTTTTTGAAAAAAATCCTTAAAAAAATTTGGCATTTTTTGTGTTTTATCGCGAATATTCGTGATTCACGTTTTATTCGCAAATTATTCGATCAAACGTTCGGTCAACAATTTATCCACGGTTCGGTGCGGCAACCCCAAAAAAACCATATTATACACGAATTATACAGATATTGTTACTATGATTGGTACTATACATAATACTGTAATGAAAACACAATTTGATATCTCTGCAGCATCACTGATTGTTGGAATTATCCAATAAACATCAAATCAAAGGTTTGCAACTTGCAACCGTGCAAACAAAGCATGCATGATTTGCTGATACAGATACACACACGACCAAGAGAAATGGAGACCCGGCCCGCCATGGCGTGGTTTGTCTTTGAATCCCCATACATTTTTTCGGATCGGTGGAGCAGAGAGCAGAAAGAAGTGTGAATTAAATATGCATATCTGACATCTATTTCCTAAAAAAAATATGCTTAACTAAGATTTGAAAGCATTAAAACAAGGCTTCTTGGGAGACCCAAAATGCCTGCCTAGTTGCCTTGCCTCCCTCTAAACCTGGACCCCACCAATTCTCTTCTAATAAATAAAATAAATTATTGCCAATTGTGAATATCAGCTCTCTTTTTTTCTTGATGGTTTAATTGTAGTATATATCTTCTTGCCTTGAGGATTTGAGCTGGCAATTACCAATTGGCATGCACAGCACAACTGTCAGAACAAGATAAAGGTGTTGTACTGCAAAATTACTTGTAAAACTATTTTAGTTGATTCTTCAAGGAAAAATAAAATAAAATTAAACATGTTATTATACCACGCTGATTATTCACGACTCTCGTCTTTTTTTTTTTTTAAATAAATAAATAAGTACATCTATCATATGTTACACTTTTTGTTTCGATTAGACGTCAACCGGTGAAATGATTTGTCAGTTATCCGAACTTAGTTTTTCTTTTTTGTTGTGTAAAAAAGAAATGTAGAGGGAGTAAGGACCTGCTCAACATTTTTGTCAGAAATAGACAATAATTTTTTTTATTAATAACTCGTAGGTATTTTATTAATCAGAATAAACATGCATCAATTACATTCATAGTTTGTATCAGTATATAAGTATGCATAAAGCAATTGAACCAGTACTTAAAATATTACAAAATACCTTCTTTTATAAAGTTAGACAAGAAAATTAGAAAAATAAAATTGTGCTCTTATTACAGAAAGACGAGTCTTCCGGTTGTCGTGCTCAGATTGGTACATACCAAGTGTGCATGGTTTTCTGTGCTCGTGCTTAGATTGATAGGTAGTGAGCCAGCAAGGTTTATTGTCATTAGTACAAATAGTGATGTTATTAGGTCATAACGAGCCGGGGGATCCAGAGAAGTCTTGATGCTCATATTGGGTTTGTGCCTAATTTATTTTGTTTTGACAAGACATGGAGAGGAAGAAGAAGAGGAAGAAGGAAAAAGGAGAAGGGCGGAGAAAGAAGGACAACACCAGCACATCAACGTCATCAACCATAACACGTATCTTATTTATATGTAAATACAGTAGACTACGGAAGAGGTGGAGCGAATTCACAATACTTCCATTCAAACCCGGAGAGTCAAGCTGGAGTGAAGAGCGGTGGCCAGATTCGTCAAACGGAAGCACTTGCTTGATTGAAGTTTGGCGAGATAGATCCGAAGAGCTATGACCAGATCCGTTAGACGAACACACCTGCTTGGATAGAGTAACGCGGAGCGACGAGCGGTGGCCAAATTCAATAGCCAATAATTGTTACTGATATGACTATCAATACGGATCGTTATAAATTAATTAATTCAGACTGTTATTTTAGAGGTATATATAATTTTTTTCATAAATAAATAACAACACGATTATACATAGATTTATACTCAGTTTTTAAAATTCAGAGTTAGATAACTTTCTATCCTTAATTCAATGTGGAATAGATGAAAAATTGATAGATGGTTTCAAATGAAATAGATGATGTTCTTCCACGATCGAATTAATGCGGCAAATAAAATGAATTCTGACTTGTCTAAAGACCAATTAATAAATGAATTATAATTTTAATGTGTAGTTATGACAATAAATCTACTTTTAACTTTTAGAGAAGATAAGTATAAGGTGTCACTATATTTAACTTTCATTTTGGACTATATGAAGTAAAGTTTAAATTCGAAATTTATAATTGGTATTTATTATTTGTATATTGTGTCTATAAAAATAGAGAGTTTAAATACCTCATTTTTTTTATGTCTCATTATAATTCATTTTAAGTAAATATTACTTTAATTTTAAAAAAAACATATGTACTCTATTTTTAAATTCTAAATTGTCAACTCAAACTGTTCAATATAATTTTTATATTAACATTTGTTTGAAGATCAAATTTAATATCTTTTGAAATTTGTTTGCTATGTGGGTTATTTTTTTCATGCTACATCTAGTCATCTAGATCATTCATGCCTCACCATTAATTGGTCTGACAAAACAATATCCCAAAACAAAAAAGCAGTGTGGGACCGTGGGCTGACCCCAAAAAAAAAAAATAGAATGCGGAAAATAAAACGATAGAGTCGGCTCTGTCACGGAATGACATGATTATGGCACAGAACGGTACGGTGTGTATGATTATTACATATCGTGACTGTTTGTGTGTCGTGGCCATCTTTTAAAAATTGAGTATGGCACAATACGTGGTCACGCGAATCACGTGTAATTATGACTGTTAGATCTTAATCAAATAGTGAATCTTGAATAAACTAACCGAAGTTATGAAAAAAAATTAGTTAAACGTGATCAGTCACGTTTGGACACAACATGACTCGTGTGATGTGACTACATTTGATATGTTGGTCATGGCACGACACATCACATGTGACTGTTCACTTAATCTCAGCATAGTACGGTACGTTTTTACCACTCTACGTGGACACCCAATTTTGATTATATCTCTAAAAGAGTGTTTTATTTTTTAATCTAGAATATTTTTTTGTACTTTACTCTGATAATAAAAATACGTATTGAAGAAGAATTTATTTTTTAAGCATGAAACAGATGCAATCAAATAGCTAGATACACTATAAAAAAAGTGTTAACTTTTTGATAGATGATCACATAATAAAGTAATTAATTTGTACGTGAACTAAATAATTAAATTAGACAATAATAAATAAATAGTTGATCCAAAAATTATAATGTTTAATGACTTGATTTGTTTTTAGAGAAACATTGAAACTCAATCATTTTTTGGAAGTATTTTTTTTGGCTCTACCCTGAGCTTAGCTTTGACGTTCTTGAATTTTTAATGAGAGTGGATCGTTTTATAACTTGTTGGTTTCTAATTTGAATTATCATTTTAAAAATACACACAATGGACTAATTTGCTTTGGAAATTAAAGAAAGTGTTTTACTTTATACTCATATTTTCATTTTTATTGTTCAAATAGTCTATTTGAACCTCCCAATAATCTTCATATTAAAACATGTTCGGAGACCAAATTTTACATTTTGAATTTTTTTTTACTAATTTTATAGAATTTTTTAAAATCATAGGGTTTCATTCAATAAAAAAAATTCAAAAAAGCAATTATTTTCAAAAATTGTAAAAAAATGTAAAAAAATTCAAAAAATAAATATAAAATATGGTTCTAAGCATATTTTAATATGAATATCATGTTGGAATGTTCGAATCGACTATTTAAACTTTGAAAATGAAAATTCAAGTGAAAAATAAAATACTTTTTTAATTTTCCAAGCAAGTTAGCTCATTTCATATTAACAACATAAAATATAGTCTTGAAATTTTATTTCTACGATTTAAAAAAAAAATCAATTATCCACTTTTTCCTCAGAATTTCAGAGTTACCACGTTCGCCATTTGAACTGGCAGACCCAGAGAGAGGGGGGGTCCGCCAAATGAATCGGCAGACTTTGTGTTTTTTTAGAAAACTTAACATAATTCAATTGATAGAAGGAAAAAAAATAGAGGTTTCACTAATTGAACTGGGGGACTCTTTTTTTCTTTTCTCTTCACCAATTGAATTTCTGTTAATAAAAAAGGTCTGCTCTGGAATTCTGAGAAAAAAATGATTAATTGATTTTTTTTTTTAATACGGTAGAAATAAAAAATTCGGAAGATAGTCACAGTGATGTATAATTGGCGATATGATATTCTTGACACAGCAAAAGTTATATTCTCCCTTTCTAACTTGTTACATTTGTCAAGTCGAAGTCACTCCTTGACATGGTTAGATTCATTCCCCCTTATCTTTAGACGAGTCAAATGTTGGTATTTTAAAGTTTTTAACACCGCCAAGTCCAGCGTCTGATTTGCCCAATAAAGATGCAAGAACAGAAAAGGAGGTCCCAATTATTTGAATTTTAAATTGAGAAATTTTGTGCATGGAGAGGGACAAGGTCCGTGAACCCAGAAAGAACAGCAGATATATTTGACAAAGGAAATTATTAAATAATTACAGAAAGAAATATCAGAACTCAAGACTCAAGAGTCAAAATATTCTCTGGCGCAAATCATGAAAAAAAAAAAAAAAAAAACTAAAAGTCTGTGTGTTGCTTCCTTCTCTAAACCTGGCGGCCAGTTGCTGGAATTAGGGGTGTTCATCGGTTCGGTTTGGTTTCAAAAATAGAATTGAACCGAACCAAAAATATAATTCGGTTTATTCGGTACAAACTGAAATATATTAATTTTTTTATTTATAGCAATTGTTTTGTAACAAATCGAAGTATATTAAGAAATAAACTGAGATATTAAGAAATAAACTTAAGTATTAAGAAGTATTTCCAAACCGGTTTTAAAAAGCAAACCGAACCAAACTATTAAACTGAAAAAAATGAACTATTTAATCCAAACTAATTTGGTTCGGTTCAAAACTAACTAAACCGGATCCAACAAATACCCCTAGCTGGAATGCTGGACACAGTGTGGGGGCAGAAGGTAAATTTGTTAAAATAAACAATAAATTACCCATGAAACAACTTGTCAGGGGAAAAATAAAATAAAAAAATGATAAAAGAAAAGAAAAGAAATGGCACTTGAGAACGGTGCAAATTGGCACAGCACTTGAGAACGGTGCAAATTGCAACATGTTTGGGTGTTTGGGATTTGCACCTGGCTGTATACAATGGCGCAAATAATTTGTTTAAAAAGAACACATCATGTTTGGGAGGATTAAATGATTCATGAAACAACTTGCCATGGGAAAATAACAACAACAAAAAATTGGTTTATATAAGACTGAGAGCTTGTACCGCGTGAATATTATTCACGTGAACAATAGTATTTTTTTCCTACATAAATAGTATTTTTTTGCCAAAACTCATGTTTAAGTCCAATTTCACGTACACAAACAGGCTTTGAATAAATAATATTGTTGATTAGTGAAAACAATATACTGGGTAGGGTGTGCAAACGGATCGGATAATATCCAACCGTATCCGGATTCGTATCCGAAAATTTAATACGGATATCCAATATCCGAATATCTGTGCGGATACGAATATGGTTTTGAATTTTAATTATTCGTATACGAATAGTAGATATATACCATACAATTTAATATATATTATGAAAATATTTATGTATATATTTATGGATATCCAGTCCATATTCGCACGTATCCGTTTAATATCTGATCCGTATCCGTATCCGAAAAATAAAAACGGATACGGATATGGTTTTACCACTATCCGATCCGTATCCGATCCGTTTGTGTAAGTCAATATAATATAGTAATAATTTATGAAGTAGAAGATGGTAGTTATATAATATTTCCTAAAAACAAAATTATATATTAATGAATTCGGCTTGGGGATAACGCATGGTTGTGCGTGCAAGTGTGCAAGTGTGCAAGTGTGCAAGTGCATCTCTGTTGGGCCCACACCGATGGGGCCTCCAGCCCTCCCTTCATTTAATTTGGATAACGGTAATCGGTGCGGATCTGTTTTAATTTTGAGTTTGTTCATTCAGATTCACATAGATGCGGAACTAAAAATAAAAAATTGAGATAAAGATGACTACATTAATAAGTCTCATGTAATATAATTTTATTTTATCAGAGAGGCTAATAATAATAATAATTTTGTAAAATTTAAAATTTTGAAGGTAAAAAAATACAAAATTTTCAAAGGATGGAGGGCTTAACCCCTTTTCTTACCATGTATTTACACCCCTGAACTCATGTTCTATTTATAATAATATCAAGTTAAATATTAATAACGAGTAGTTTAAATGTTAATTAAATGAATATATATTTGTCAACTATATATTCTTTAATTTGTAACTAAAATAAATTACTGATGTGTTGTACGGACCTCAGATGTTTGGCCATCATTGTTTAGAAAATTCTGATGCAAAGACATCTCAAGCTTGCTACATGTCAGATTGTCAATATTTTTTTATGATAAAAATGAATATGACATTTTGACTAAAACGTAATTATGTTTGTTAAAAATGAAAAGACATCTCAAGCTTTTTATATTTTTCTAAATTTTGTTATTATTTATTAAGTATTTTATCAAAACTGTTGTTTTTAGACAATTGTGGACCACTGAAAACAATATTTTTGTAAAATACTTAATAAATAATAAAAAATTCAAAAAATATAAAATTTGATCTCAAAGTACATTGTAATGTAGAGATCATCTTAAACTGTTTGGACTTTAAAAATTAAAAAATCGAATGTTGTAACATGTTGTAAGATTCAAAATATTATAAGTGTATACCTCATCATTTTAATATGCTATATTATTGACATCTTTTATCCACCGAATAGTTTGTGAATGTTACTTAATATTTATTATTTATAAATAGTATTTAGTGAATATTCATAAATAAACAGTGTGCGGATAAACTGGAAACTATGGATGGTTGATATTTTCTAACAATTTCACGGCTGAGTTTGTTAGCCTTCACAGTGCGTCATTCATTCCCACTGTTTTCCCCAGGAGAGGGAGTTAGTCGTTGGCCAATGGAAACATTGTTGCACTGTTGCAGTGTAAAGAGCATTAAACGCGCGCCGCAATCAGCTGCCAATGAGAAAGAGATGAAGCTCAGCCACTGATTCCTAGTTTGATTTTTGTTTCAATAATTTTGCCAGTTGATCATCTTTTTGTATTGGCCACTTGTGCATGTGTTGAGTTCATCTCCCTTGGTCCCTTGGAATTTGTTTCTGACGTACTGCACTTTAGATTTTTAGCTATCAGAACTCACCTGGAGCCTGGAGGTTAAACACTGGTTTGCATTTATTTGTAGTTATCTTTTTTTTTTTTTTTCTATTTATTTAAGTTTATGTTCTGGAGATTTGTGAAAGGATCTTTGGTAATATATAGGGGTGTCAGACACTCTTTTATCCGTTTATCTCGATTTGTATTGTATCCGTTAAGATGAGTACGGGTAAGATTTTTGTTTTGTAAATTTATCGGATACGATTATGGATAAAGTTTTTTTTTGTTATCTAAATGGATAATAATACGGATAAAACCTATTTTGTATCCGTTATCGGATCATGTAATTATAAAAGAAAAAATATATATATATATATATATATATATTAATAAGCATTGAACTGTCATATTGTGGCTCTGTTCATGAACCTAGTGTTATGCTTATTTGGTTTAACTTTTGGACAATGGGATTCTGTCCAGTTAATTATTGTGTGAACTGTTTCGTTTCTATATGAAACCGATGGGATTATCCACTTTCGTAAAAAAAAAAAAGTATTGAAAAGAGTATTTTAATTGGTTTACTTGCGCTTAGCATGATCATAATTTTTTTCAATGAAGTACTATGCATGTGTGAATGAATATATATGTTTTAATATTTTATTTAATAAATAAAAAAAATAATTATTATATTAGTTTTACCCGTTATTTACCCGCTACATTTTTGTTATCCGACAACCATAACTATACGGATAGGGTACGGGTAAGATAATTTGTAGCGGGTAAGGGTAGGGTGCGGATAAAAACAATTTGTAATGGGTACATGTATGGAAATACTTCCACCCGACTCTTTACTTCTGATTTTTATTGTGGGATTTTTTTTTCTATAATATTTCAGACCCAAATATTAAAGGTGACTAAACCACTTCTATGATTTAAATTTTTAAATTTTATATATTGAAATCTAATGGATTTTTTTAAAACTGTTTATATAACTAAATCATCTCAATATATAACAAATGTTTAGTTGTAACGTAGTGATTCAAATCTCACTCACCACATTTTTCTCAATTTAATTTTTATTCACCCTATTGAACTTTTCTAGTTTTGTCTCTGAGTTAAATTACTCAACTATTTAATACTTACAAAAAATTTATTATTTGAATTTCGAACCTGCAACTTTATGCATGGAAAAAAATTGTTTTTACTACTAGATCAAATGTTGATTCTCACGTTTGAGAGATTGTTATGTTATGATAGAGATAGTTGGTAGTACAGTTTATTAGAAGAAAATGTCGTAAAACTGCAGTTATCCAATCACACAGCTTCACAGCTTTTACGAAACTTAAATAAAACAGAGAGATATTGTTATGATTGCATTTATTGGACTATTTTTTCTTGCGGAGATGTAATCATGTAGATAAATTATCTCCCAAGTAAGATTGTATGTTGCATAAAAAATCAATTCGTTTTGGAAAAAAGATATTCCTAAAATAATTTTGTGACGAATATGGTATAATAATACCCTGTTTTCAACCATCTTTACATTTCTCCACTCTTTTGAAGAAATTACCAAACTCACCGACAAAACACACATCTTGCGTATAATCATATAACCGTCATATCTTTCTTTTTTATTTGAACCAACAATTTTTTTTTAGTTATAAATGTTAGGGTAATAATTCAATAAATACATATAGTAATGGAGAAGTAAAATCGGTGGACGTGCAGTGCATTTGGCATGAACCAGACCAGATGGTAGGTTGGTGTGACAGTGTGAGCCGACAAAAAATGGGAGGAAATTATCTCCAGTTCAGTTGGGGGACAAGCACCGGCCCAAAAAGGTCCAATTTATGCTTCAGCTGAAAAGTCAAAAGAAGGTCCAACTGGAACGGATAGTTTGATCAGTGGGCCCGATTGGAATAGATGGTCGGTCCGACTGTTGTTCCTCTAGCCACAAATTGATCAGGTGGTCCGGTTACATGTTGCATTCACACACACACATTTGCCTCTGGCAGATCAAATCTAATTAACACACTGAAAAGTTGTATTTACAGTTTAGTTGTAACATTGTGGTTAAAATTTCAATCATCACATATCGCTCCATTACTTTTTATTCACTCCTACTAAACTTAAACTTTTCTCGTTCTATCTCAGAGTTAAATTACCTTAACTATTTAATACTCACAAGAAATTTCTTTTTTGAATTTCAAACTTGCAACCTTTCGCAAAGAGAGAATTGTCTTTACTACTAGATCAAATTTTGATTCTCATGTTTGAGAGATTGTTATGACAGAGATAGTTGGTAGCAAAGTCTGTTAGAAAAAAAGTTCTAAAACTGTAGTTATTTCATCACATGACTTCACAACTTCTATGAAACTTAAAAGAAAAACAGAGAGATTGTTATGATTGCATTTATTCGAGTGCAATATATTGAACTTATTTTTTCTTGTGGAGATGTAGTCATGTAGATAAATAATCTCCAGGTAAGATTGTATGTTGCAACAATAATCAATTAGTTTTGGAAAAAAGATATTCCTAAAATAATTTTGTGACGAATATGGTATAATATCCTGTTTTCAATCATCTTTACATTTCTCCGCAGCTTTGAAAAAATTATCAAACTCACCGACAAAACTTACATCTTGCGTAATCATATAACCGCCATATCTTTCTTTTTTATTTGAACCAATTTTTTTTTTTTTGAGTTATAAATGTTAGGGTAATAATTCAATAAACACTTATAGTAATAATTAAATCAATAAATTAGAATTATATTATCCGAGACTCTTAATATTGTGAACTACCATAAAATTAATCCATGATATCTTCACATGTTAATTGAATCGGATTTAAAACGAAATAGAAAGCTCGAATTACAGAAAAAAAAAAAAAAAAACACATGTATTAATCAGCGTCTCTTCCGTTTATTATCATATTTGTGTTTATTGTTTCTTTAAAACGATATGGATCAGGCCCAAAATAATTTCGGAAATGGCACCATAATAAAATAGACTTTGTAATTAAGCTCTTGGATTTTGTAAATATTATAAATAGGTTCAATCAAAGATTTTCAAAATAATTATATACTCATTAGTCAATCAAATATAATATAATATAATGTAATATATTATATCGAATTATTAGAACTAATGTAGATACTGCCAATTAATCAAATATAATATATTTATACTCGTTAGTCAATCAAAGATTACAAATAACTCTATTGAAACAAATTTTGAATTTTGTAATTTGACAGCCACTATGAAGATTTTGAAAATGATAATTAAATTTTGTAAATATAAATTTTCACAACGATAATATACTTAATTAGAATTCTTATATACGTATTGTTGAACAATTGGCGAACTGGAGAAGTAAGATCGCTGGACGTGTGCATTTGGCATGAATCAGATCGGTGTGACAGTGTGAGACGACAAAAAATGAAAGCAAATTATCTCGAGTTGGGCCATTGGGGACAAGCACCGGCCCAAAAAGGTAGAATTTATGTTTCAGCTGAAAGTCAAAAGAAGGTCCAAATGGAATGGGGCCGTTGACATGCCAAATGGGCCCCGCTATTTATTCTCTCCAAGCGTCCGCTATTTATCTATTACTAGTTTGATCAGTGGGTCCGATTAGAATAGGTGGTCCGCTGTTGTTCCTCTAGCCACAAATTGATCAGGTGGTCCGGTTGCCTCAAAGCTGATCCTCTCTACATGTTGCATTCACACACACACACACACTTGCCTCTGGCAGTTCAAATCTAATTAACACGCTGACAAGTTGTATTTACAGCTCGAGCGGTCGAGCCAATCCAAAACCTGTTTTGGATAACTTTATTATGCACCTAAGACCGAAATTCAGAGGCATATCTAAGACTTAGTTAAAAGTGACTAAGTAACTCTTATGATTTTAAAATTTTAATTATATGTATAGAAATTTAACTGTATTTTTATCTTTTTAAATTTTTTTATATAGTCTAACCACCTTCAATAAATGACACATATTTAGTTATAGTATAGTGATTAAAAACTCTATTTTATGATTGAAAAATCTTGAATTCAAATAACACTCATTAAAATTGTGCATTTTAATTTTTAGTCACCCTTATTAAAAAAATTTAGTTCGGCTCCTGCCGAAGCCTCTCTAGAAATCAAAACATATGAGCACTTATTCATTAGTTGGGCCTCTCAGACAGGTTTTGTAATATTGTTGGAGAAACTCCACAGGTTTTGTAATTCAGACTGTAATTTCAATTTTTTAGGCCTAGTATAATTTCCTTAGGTGATATGAATTTATAACGGTTCGGATCTCAAATATTTTGTTACCTGAGGTGATATGAATTTATAATCTACCGGCACCGGGGATCAAATCCAATTATATCTATATAAATTGTCAGACAATCTTTTTATGACTGAAGGGAAAAACAGGAAACAAATATTTGTGATGCATCAAATATTGGACTGGATCGAGGATAATACAATGCTCGGGCCATTTCAGATTTTACGATTGTAACTTTTTCCAAAATTCATGATTAATAAAAACGGTAATCTTTTCATTATTGCATCAAATGATTCGAAAACGGACTAATTGACAAAAATATCCATGTTAAAATAATAAAATTGAACAATAAATAATTTACTCGAGCTTATTCTCACAATATCGCAAGAGAACATAGTAGGTTCGTTGGATATCAGATTTTTTGAGTCTGATGAATTTCAGGACCATCTAATTCACTGTATAATATGTGGGCACGACAATTAACACGAACATGCACGAATATTAAAGCAGAATGTACGGATTAAACGGTCCAAGAACACATCCAACCTAAATTCCTCAGTTTTTTTTAATTAAATTGGTCCTAAATGTCCCATGCGACAAATAAGCCTTCATATTTATATGTAAACAGAATACAGCTATCACTGTCATGTACCGAGCGAGTTTGGAATGAGACTGTCAAATACAAAATGTGTGATTGGTCATGCATTTTTTTTTCTCCAAATAGCACTTGGTTGAAATGTGACAGAGCAAGCTTATATATAAATAAGTGTATTTCTAATTATTTACAAATACATAATTAATGAAATATCTACTAATGTTTATATTTCTTGATTTAGATATTGGAGTAAACCAACACTTTCTTTCATTTAATAAACATAATAATATCAAGTCTCAAAGTGCTTCGTTCGTTTTTCCTTATTATGTTTATCTTTTTTTTGAGGTAACTTTTTATTTTTCAATTTCCAAAAAAATTATGTTATAATAAGTTTTATTATTAAATTAATTTTCAGAACTAGACATTTCAATAATCATTTTTTTCAAGATTAACATAAAAAATAAATGATGAAGAAAATAATCATTTAGAAAGCATGGGCAGAAAAATGACTCAGCATCCCAAACAGTCAAACAATTACTAAAATTAGAAATGAAAAATCATAAATTAACCATATTTATTTCAGATTAATACTTTTGCTTCTATGTAATTTTAAAATATATGTTTTTGTTTAATATTATTTTTTTGAAACTTTGTGCGAAACCTTAAAAGTAAGAAAGTTATCTGTTGTTTAATTATTTAATATTATTTTCAATTGTTGAATTCGGTTTTACTTGTTCTCATGATATTGATTTGTTTTCATGATATTGATTTATTGGATAATATTTTCTTTTTATATTATTATACATGAGTCTGATTATTATGTCAACATTAGTAATTTCAGCTTAAATGTAAATGATGCTAAAACTTATATGATAGACTTCAAATTATAAATTTAAACCGTTCAAATCAATCTACGTCATGAGTGTTGTATTTACATTCAAAATTTATAAATTTTCAAATTAATTTAGTGTCACTATTGTGAGAGATCAGTTTGTACTTATTGTGATTTTTTTTTCGAATGGTATGTGTATCATCAGCAATGGAATAGTAGGGAATAACTTGCTCTATTTATGTGAAATATAAAACTCTCGTCTCTTTTTATTTCAACATTACAATGATACGGTTAATTATAAGTTATATTAACGTCAAGATTTGAAATAATGTATATCAAATTCTGGCAGGGATGCTCTGTTTTTTAAACCAAATTTTTTATTATTATTCAAAAAAATTCAAAATTTCCAAATATACACATTGTTTACAAAAAAAAAATCCGAATATACCCAAACAGGAAAATTATTTCGCAGATTCAGGACCTAGATCCGCAAAATAATTTCACAGATTTGAAATTTTATTTCCGAGAAATTATTTTCCAGAAATAAAATATTACTGATTTTTTTAAAATAAATAGAAGATATTATGATCTATTTATTTTTTGTATTGAATGGATATTTCTTTGAAAATAGATGGAACATTATATAATTAAATTTATTAGAAAGACTACGACAAATAACTCGGATCAATATTTTTCAGGCCGATTCTTTTGTAGTTGTAAAAAAAATTAAAATATGGATATGTGTGTTACTGAGAAAAAAATAAAAATATTTTGGATCTAAGTTATTGATCCCGATTCGAAAATCACGTCTAGATAATAAAGAAATTATCGTGGACCTTCTAGTAATTCAAATTTGAAGATACTCTATCTATTTTTGATAAACAAATTTTAATTTGACATTTCGGTTGTCATATCAAATTGTTTTTTTTAATTAGAAGCACCACGATATTTTCTTTATTTACTCAGAAGTGACTTTAGAACCGGAATTAATAACTCAGATTCATTTTTTTTATTTTTTTTCCAATAATACACAAAGAAATATTAAAAAAAAATTCAGCGGCAAAAAATCTGGCTTGAAAAATATTGATCCGGGTTATTTGTCGCAGTCTTTCTAATAAATTCAATTATATACTATTACATCTATTTTAAAAAAAATATAATTTTTTTTCTAATATTTCAATACAAAAAATAAATAAATCATAACGTCTTCTATTTAATTAAAATATGAAAACTAGAAATCCCATTTCGGTAAATTATTTTCCGGATCGCACATAATAAAAGTTTCAGATTTTTAAACTTGTCAGATCAGAGAATAAAATATTAACAACCGAAGCTTGAAAGCCCGTTGCAAATAATGTATAGAAGGATAATAAGATCTGTAAGCAAAAAAACAAAAAAAAATAATTTACACTAGGTCCGGCAAAAAGTTCATCCTTTTTAATTTTTTAAGCATATTCCTAAGCTTATACCTTGTACATTTTTTTTCTTCTAAAAAACAACAAAAGTGTCTATTTCATTACAAAACAATAAGTTTATATTCATACAACTGAAATAGAACGGAATTAACAATGCTTAAATAAAAATCCATCTTGGAAGTGAGAGTACCCAATGGTCTCAATTGTAGCCCTATATATCTAAAATTCTAAACCCATCTTACCGAACTTTTTTACTAGTACCACTTTCAAAAAAAAAAAACACAAATTATGAAAAATTCCATAAATACGAAGGCCGCCAATTCAATTTGCAACTCTATTTTTGGAGGGCTGCAGATGGAATTGGAGGCCCTCCAAAACCAAAAATTCCACTGATATTTAAGTTTTTTGGAGACCTCCAATTCAATCTGCAGTTCTCTAAAAATGAGGTCTCATATTGAATTGACAATTCTTATATTTTTGTAGTTCTCCAATTTTAGTGAGGTTTGATTTTTTTTTTTTTTTAAATGGTATTAATAAAAATTTCGGTCCATCTTAGCGATTAGCTTAAAAAAGGCAGCACCAAGAAAAATCATTTTCTATTTCCAACCTTACCCTTTGACTCATGACCCAAAGAAAGCTGATCCCATCGAATTTTGAGCAATTGAATCTATAAAAAGGCATTTAATAGAAGGTAAAAATAGGACATTCATAAATGTACGTAACCTGAGTTTTAATATAACAGACAATGAATTAGGTAAATGTGGAAGTTCTTGAAATTTAAAAGGATAAATAAGATATTACTAATTTTAGAAGGGGTAAATAAATATTGTGCGAACAATGGTGGTCTTGGGACAAAAAATTGCCAAATTTATAAAATGTTAAAGTTCAGATAAATATTACAATGTGGAATATAAATAATGAAATATCCACACTTTTCTCCCATAACAAACACAACAATGCTATATGAAAAAGGTACAAGAAACTAATGGTGTTTGGAGATTTTTGTAACAACTAATTTACCAATGTACCAAACAAGGTCCATTATTAGGGGTAATACAGCTGTAATTACAGTAGGAAACAACAAATGAAATAAATACCAATTACGGTAGAATCTATTTCGGCCCCATGCTGAAGGACCCTGCACAAGTGTATCCTCTGGTAGCTTACTTGGACGCAGTTGATCCCAACCTTTCCTTGCAGTTACGGTACAATCTATAATTTGATTTAGGATTCGATCTCGGCCAACTGGATCGTATTGACATAGAACTCCAACAAAAAGAATAAGAAATCCAAGCAACTTGTTGAAGGGAGCTAGGACCACAAAAACTGCAATTGCAAGTGATATGACCGTCCACCTGGATGCCAAAATAAGAGACCATAGTGCACGGGACACGAATTTCTTCTTCAAATGTGGCTTGGATGTAGTTACTCCACTGAAGAGGAGTTCCATAGTACATTGAAAGGCATACAAAAAGGCCAAGGTATCTGAGACGAGAAATGCTTTCAAAGCATATTTGTATACTTGAGAAAACCAGCCAGATTTGGGGAAATAATCAGGTCCATTACTACCTGGCAAGGTAAATGCAGCAGCGAATGTTGCAGTAGCAATGAGTACGGAGCCTAAACCAATGGTTTGGATTGCACTTGTCAGTTTAACATTCTCCTTTTCTGCATCTTCTTTGGTAGTATGATCCTCAACGAATTGGTCCCACCGTCGTGCACCGTAACAAGCTCCAAACATTTCCATGGACCTCTCTCTCCAGAAGTTTACTTTCTGAAAATATTTTATAAAATTAATGAAATTATAAACATAATTTGGGCGTAAAAAATGGGCAACTATGTTTCAAACAGTAATGAGAAAATTGTAGAAAGAAAGTAATAATTATAAACAAAAAGACTAACGAATATAGATATATATATATACATATATGTAAGATTAAATGGGTCATACTCCAATACTTAAAAAAAAAATATGCCCATATTGATTTCATCAGGCGTTGATAATTAAAATAGAAAGTTTACGATTAAGGGTGCTAAAATCATTTTAAGCTTCAGAATCAATGAAGAAATTACAGATTGGACCCAATATACTTCATGCGTGTATATCTCTCAATTATTATAATCCAATCTAGCTATTAGATTTGTTACAAAAAAGAAGAAAATTAAATTATGTATTTAACTTCTCCATTTTTCTGAAAGTCTGTAACGAAATCTTATACTTCTTTTATCTTAAAAAGTCATCTATTTGAGCAATGCTCATAACTTACCATTAGCCACTACATAATATAATTATGGGCAAGAAAATTATTCATGAGCATTTATAGTTAGATGTCAATTATTTCACCTGGATTGCTGGAGAAATTGCATTGTCATTGAAAGTAGCAATTTTCGATTGGTCCCGCGGAGTTAAGCCCTTCTTGTTGAATATATTTAAGGACACTTCCTTGTCTCGCATTAGCACTTCAATAACACTTTCATTCTCAGAATCCATTGCTAATAAATGGAGTGGAGTATTTCCATCATTGTCTCTAGCATTCTTCATGTTTTTATGCGTAGTAGTGCGACCAATCAACCAACAAAGTACATCATACTGCTGCTCTTGGGCCGCAACATGAAGAAAGTTTCTTCCTTCTGCATCTAGAAGCTCACCAGAATCAGGGCAATGATTCATGATTTCCATAATAACCCGATCGTGGCCCATTTTTACAGCAGCATGCACGGGAAAAGATCCGCATTTGTCGTGAAGGTATGCCAGTGAATGATCCCACTTCAATAAAACACGGACCATTTTATCGTAACCGTATGAAGCAGCAAAGTGAAGGGGAGTACTCCCACTGTTATCTGGCATTCGTGCTAGTAACGGCTTCCATGTTAATAGTTTTTCTGTCATTTCTGGAGATAAAAAATGCAAAAGGATTAGTGTGTTATTACATATTCAGTTATTCACTTGTGTTTATGATAGTTATATATTAGTTTCTTTCCATATTCTGCTTGGTCCGATATTTTTATTTAATTTAATAAAAACAATACAATCATAAGAAATAATTTAAAAAAAACACCAGAAACAATTTTTTTTTTAAAAAAAATACTATCAGCGACCATAATCTTTTCTCTAATACTCAGGGCTTCGGCGACCGGCGTCTTACACATCAGCGACCGAAAAAATGATCTCTGATACTCAGGGTATCAGCGACTATTTTTGGATATCAGCGACTACAATACTTGGTCGGTGATAACTTAACATGACGTCACCAAATACATTTAGTGACCAAAACCAAGTGGTTGCTGATGAATTATCAACAACCGGTATGATGTCATTCAGCGACCGGTGACGTCATCCGAGAAGTATCAGCGACAAGAGTTTCAGTGACCAGGGCATCAGCGACTAATTCTTGGCATCATCAACCAAATTGATTATCAGTGACGGCGTCAGTGACTAATTCTTGGCATCAGCGACCAAATTGATTATCAGCTACTGGCGTCTTACGTATCAGTGACCGACCGATGACACCTGTCGCTGATACCCTTTTCTGCTGTAGTGTCAATCTTACATAAATAATTTAATACGTTTTCTCATACAGCATTATCTTGGGTTCCATTAGATATGGATTTAGACATATTATATTCGACTGTATATACACCCCCTTCCCTCCCTCTAGGGACCCGGCAGCAGGCACATTAAAAAAAAAAAATCATGTATAATCTAATTTTTAGAGCCTGTTTGTTTGTTACGGGATTGTACAGGATGTGATTTGACGGGTTTGGGAATCCACTTTTTTATTTGTGGGAACCCATATTCATAAGTATGCACGGAAACAATTATGGAAATTTACTAAATGAGTGTTCGGTTGTACTGTGGAATAGTTGTGGGAAGCCTTATTTTCTTTCTAAAATAATTGAGATCAATAAAATAATTATTCAAAATTAAATTGACAAATTGATCATTGTGGTGATTATTAATACAAGATTTTCATTTTGCTTAATTTTTTAAAATTATACAATTATTTTATTAATAAAACTATAGTAAGTAAATAAAATATAATAAATCATAATATTAAATATATAAAACATTTCTAATAAAAATTATTACTAAAATGGGTACAAGTAAAATAAGAAAATAATTATAGATAAAATAATAAATAAAAAACAATAATTAAAAATATTTACAAAAAATAAACATTTAAAAACATTTAAAAAATAAACATTTGTAATTTGAATTAACATTTTCAAAACAAAGAGGAATTTATTTAGTACACATGTCAATTTATTAACAAATCATAATTTTAGAAAAAGCACCGATGATGGTTCAATTTATCCCACCACCTATTCTTTTGGTCGGATCTGGACTTTCGCATATTTGCATAGTCCCACAATTGCCAATAAAAAAGAAAAGAGATTATCATATATAAAAAGTAGGAAGAGATAGATGATGGAGAATGAATGAAAGACACAATTTGGAGAGAGCGGGTGGGGCTTAAACCCCCACGTGATTGAAGTGACATAAATTAGAGAGAGATAGAGGAGAGAGAGAATGGAAAAAAAATGTGCTTTGAGGTTGAGTTTTTACTCCAAAATTTTGCACTAAAATAAGATCTGTTGGGAACACCTATAGGAAGATTTAGGAAAAAAAAATGATTGCAAAAAAAAAAATGATTGCAGAATGGCTACATGGATGTGATTTCTCCTCCAGGCCGAATCCATCAAATTTCCACAAAAAACTCGACTGCCGAACGGCCCGAATCCATCATATAATTTTCTTTCCATATGTTTGTCAAATAACATTTATTTGATCAAACTTCTTAGTTCGCTGTATTGTCCTCTAAATAAAATACATGGCGGAACCCGAAAATAAGATAAATTTTTCTTGAAGGTCAGTTGGCGATCTGCCAAAAGAAACATATATAGGCATATTTTCGTAATTTTTTCTGAAAAAATATAACAAAAGAAACATATTTGCAAAAAAAAATTGGACCAGGGCAGGCAAGCATCTCCCAACCCCTTATCCCATGTGTAGGGGTGTTCATTGGGTCCGGTTTAATCGGTTTTGGATTGAACCGAATTAGATCGGTTCAAACGGTTCGGTTTTTTCGGTTTAATGGTTCGATTTGGTTTGCTTTTTAAAACCGAATTATAACTTCGGTTCGGTTCGGTTTGAAAATTTTCAAAACCGAAATAACCGAACCGACCGAACTTTTATATATTATGAATTTGGTTCGAACCTCCCAGGTTTATTTCTTAATCAATTGTTTTAATTACTTCGGTTTATTTCTTAATATCCCGGTTTATTTCTTAATACTCTGATTTATTTTTTTAATATACTTCGGTTTATTACAAAACAATTGCTTTAAATAAAAAAATTAATATATTTCGGTTTGAACCGAACAAATCGAAATAAAACTTCGGTTCGGTTCAGTTCGGTTTGGTTCTCTTTTTGAAACTGAATTATAACTTTGGTTTGTCTAGTTCGGTTCGGTTGAAACCGAACTGAACACCCCTACCCATGTGGCTCCCCAACTGGTAAAAACCGCAGCAAATGGGACAAGTTGTTTGAATATTTGTTAATTAGTCCCAAACGAAACTGAGATGAACTTCCAAAAGAAATTAATTTGTTTACCTATGCTCCTCAAAACTGCAGCATGAAGTGCGGTTTGCCCATTAGGTCCAGCGTAATAAGCCTTAGAGACTTCTATTCCATTCAGACCTTGTACCATTCCAGACACCACTTCTTCATAACCCGATGCAGTTGCTAAGTACAATGGCGATATCCCTTCGTGATCTATTGCACTTGCCAATACCGGAGCAGCAGTAATTAATGAATATGCCACGGATGCATGGTTGTGCCGGACTGCCTCATGTAATGCAGTCTCCCCATCCTTGTTCTGAGCCCTCAGTAACTCCACCATTGTGTCTCCACCCATGTTGCGCGCAGATTCAATAAAGAATGAAACTATTTCACTGTTACCATTCTTTGCGGCACAATGCAAAGGAGTTTCAAGCACCTTGTTACGAGCCACCAAAAGAGATCTCTCCCTGCGCCAGATTTTTTTTGCGAGATCCAAGAAATTGGAGCTAGCTGCTAGGTGTAGAAGTGAGTTACCCGTGTATGTTACTCCTAGAAAAAAGTCTGGCTCATCTCTTGCAATGCACCGTTTATCTGTATTGATGGTAATCGCACTTTTATCATCTTCAAGCCCCAAAATGCGTGCAAAACAAGATTCATAACCTTGTCGTGCTGCAATTAGGAGCTCAGTGTCCATGAGTATCCTTTGATGGCCCTTTGTCATCTTTGCTTAGATTCTGTGGGAAAAATGGAAATACAATAAAGTGGATATGTTACTTAGTTGTACTTTTCATCTGTGTCAAAGGTCTGTTTATGAAGTATCTTATGAGGTAATTAGTAATTCAAATTTTGATCGGTTCATTGACCGGTCCATGAGTACAGCTGGCTGTCGGCTATCATAGAGACAATAGCTGATAGAACCCATTTAAATACTTACCAAAAAAATTGCCATAATTAAGCTAACTGTTGTTCGTTTAAAACAAATCGGACCATACAAAACCAAATGCTAGCCCGCTGACGTTGGCTTCTAATAGCAGCAGACCCGGACTTCCTTCGGACAATTAATGTTGATAAAGCAGCATAACATAGAAAAACTTGAATGTATTTTATGCACTGTTATTAAATTCGGACCAGGTCCGGTCTAACCGAAATAAACCGAACTGACTTGTTCTCCAGTTTGGTTCGTTTAGTAAACCGTGTATCTATCGAACCAAAAAAAAAACGGGGTTAATGCACCAGTTTTAATAACAACCGCTAACTGGTTTGAGAGAAAAGCAGCTCTCTCTGCCCTTGTGGTGGATGAGATAGGAGTAGGGGAGTAGGTCCGATCGGCATCGGACCTACTTTTAGGTTCAATTAGCTCTAGCACCGTATGATTAGCATGAGATTAGTGTGCACGGAAATTAAAACAGACCTGCACTGATTTTAATGTACTTAGCACTGAGATATCTGTGAGTAGTAAATCTACCGAGTCTTCGAATAGTGAAGGATCTGTTAAAGATTGTCAAAAATCAAAGACAAAAAAGACAAAAAAAGAAAGAGATGAAGAAAGAGAAACAAAATACACTACTAGAATTTTAACTTTTTCCAAGGGGAGCATACCCTATTTCCAAGAGGAGGAAGGGCCCTTGGAAATAAAATCGGGTTTGCTGACACATTCAACTATTTTCAATGGTATTCTCATGGAAATATCAGCGCATGGAAATGCACACTGTCTCCCCCTGGAAATGGCTATTATCCACCCTTGGAAAAACTTTTGCAGACAAAATACTATATTTTATTGACGTCCCTTGGAAATACCTAACCCCCAGCGCATGGAAATAATATGGAAGCTGTGAGACATTATTTCCATGAGACTACTCATGGAAATGTGTTGTTATGTCTGTTAATATTATTTTATTGTGAGGCTCATGGAAATGGTGGAGCACATTGCTCTTGGAAATGTTTTTGTATGTCTCTTTATATTATTTTATAGGGAGGCTCATGGAAATGCTAAACACAATGTCCTTGGAAATGTTTTATTGATTCAATTATATTATTTTATGGCAAATGCTTCTATGGACATAAGGACCTATTTGTGAAATGAACATATTTTTATTTGCAAAGTTCAAACAGTCGATCCGAACCGTTCATCTTGTTCTGCATATTAATATGTGCTTGGAGACCAAATTTTACATTTTTCTGAATTTTTTTACTATTTATTAAGATGGGTACAAATTCAAGAATTTGTACCCATCTTAATAAATAGTAAAAAAATTCAGAAAAAATGTAAAATTTGGTCTCCAAGCACATATTAATATGCAGAACAAGATGAACGGTTCGGATCGACTGTTTGAACTTTGCAAATAAAAATATGTTCATTTCACAAATAGGTCCTTATGTCCATAGAAGCATCACTCTTATTTTATAGTTAGACACTTTTTCCATGAGACTACTGTTGGAAAAGCTTAGTTCCTGAAAACAGAAGTGTTTTTGTTTATTTGAGATGCCCCTTTAAATTTTCAACAAAAGAAAATCACAGCAGTAAGCAACCAGTATTTAATTGAGATATTTTAAATGAAACTTCATACAATTGAAAACATAAAATTTAAGTCCTTATCAATAACAAGACATATTTCTATTTAATTTAGATATACAATTAAGGTGACAAATACAAGCAATACATAATCTCTCTTTGAATGCAAGCAACACAAAATTAAGGTGATACCTGTTACAAAAAAAAGAAAGAGAGAACAATGTTATAGAGGCATTTGACCAAAATGAAGCAAGCCGGATTAGTAAAATGTATAGTAAATTGAAATGAAAAACCTAATTAACACATTTGTATGTTGATTTACCAATTAATACTCTTCATCCGGATCATCGGAGTGTAAGCCATCTTCTTCGTCATCTTGCTACATGTCATCATATTGCTCTATGTCATCCACATTCTCACCCTCCTCCATGTTGTTTCCATCCCTCGCCAAACTCGGTGGTTCATTTGATGTTGGCGGTGGAAGATTCATCTCATCGGTCACTAGCTCGAATTCGTCTTCTCGAATGACCATACCCTCCCAATCAATGTCTTCTCCAATTGTTGGTTCAATCGGATTATCCGGTCTCTCGTCTTGGTAAAATTCAATGTTTGTATCATCTCCCTTAGAACGAAATCTCGACTTCGAGCTTGTTTTCATTGCCACCCACCATTGGCGTCTTTCGACCTTTTGCGATGGATAAGGTAGGTAGCATACTTGTGTTGCTTGAGCCGCCAATACAAACGGCTCGTAATTTCCAAGACGAGAAGTATGCTTAACCTCAACAATACCATGTTTGCGGTCCATCTTGACACCGTTTATTATATCAAACCAATCACACTTAAAGAGAAGTACCGTGTGGGCATCATATTGTAGCTCAATGATCTCTTGGAGGATTCCATAGTAATCGATTTGTGTGTTGTTTGCGTCCCACTCTCCTTTAATGCAAACCCCGCTACTTTTAGATGACATGGTTTGGCCATACTTTTGTGTGTGAAACCGATACCCGTTGACTTCGCACCCCTCGTAGAAGTAAGCTTTTTTGGTCGGCATGATTCCCACCATTCTTATGTAGTAATCGTCTTCATCACGAGAATTTATTACATTTTTACGTAACCAAGTTGCGAAACCCTCTTGACGAATTTTTGGGAGATGTAACGGGCTTGCGGCTACTCCGTTGTTGAGTATGCATGTATCAAACTCTCTGCATATTAATTGTAATAGGTCATTAACTTATATTTTGATTGGATTTACTATGAATTTTGAAATACAAAAAGAAAATTTATAAGATTGTACCCCATGTACTTCTTACATATCTCCGGACAATTGAGGATAACATAAGCGTGTGCAGCATTAAAATCGGATTGAGAGAGAGGCATTCGTGTTTTCTTGCCAATGAGACGGTTCGGAGTATCGAATATCGAAAGTTTTCCCGCCGAACGGTTACTTGTTTCCACTCCTTCGCCAATGTTTGATTTTTCGGCAAAGTAATCTTTAGCAAATGTACCAATTTCCTTGGCAATTGTAGCCTCTACGATCGAACTCTCAACACGTGCCTTGTTTGTGACTCTCATCCTTTGTTCTTTGTTACGCCTGTAAATGCTACAAACGGTTAATTGACTTGGGCCTTCATAAAACATTATGGTATAGCAATAGAAGTTATATACTAAGATTAGTAATTCTTTATGTAAATTAAGAAGAAATTCGAAACGACACTAAACCTTTCACATGGAAACATCCATCGGGACGCAACTGGCCCACCCATTCTAGCCTCATATGCTACATGCAACGCAAGATGCTCCATTGAATTGAAAAAACCCGGCGGAAATATTTTCTCCGTCTTGCACATTGCAATAACAAAATCAGCTTCTAATTTTGCAAGACGGTTTGGATCAACTTCTTTTGCACAAATCTCTCTAAAGAACGCCGAAATCTCACATAAAACATCACATACCGCATCAGGGACAAAGTCTCGAAAAGCAACGGGTAGGAGGTGCTCCATGAACACATGTAGATCATGACTTTTTAGTTCAGTAAAGGTGGATGTGGTAAGGTTAACCAACATTGACCAATTGGATGCGTAGCCATCTGGAAACCTTACTACATCCTTGAGCCATGTTAGAACAATCATCTTGTCCTCAGAAGAGAGTGCAAAGGGGGCATTTGGTTTTTTCATTTTTCCCGGGTTGTTATCTACTGGGATTAGGTGTTGGGTAGGACGGTCACAATAAAGAGCCAAATCTTTCCTTGCTTTTTCATTATCCTTGGTTTTACCACCTATGCTTAAAAGCGTGTATAACACATTTTCTGTGAATTTTTTTTCCAAATGCATCATAACTAAATTGTGTTGCAACAAATTATCTTTCCAATACGGTAAATTCCAGAAGATACTCTTCTTTTGCCAATGGTGAGTAACGCCATAACCCGAAATTTGTTTCAATTATCCAGTTTTACCCTATTTAATATCCGGGATCAAACTCACTATGTCTAGTAGCTGCTCTCCCGTCAATCTCGGTGGTGGCGGATCATTCTCGACTTTATATTTTATGAAATTCTTCCTATCTCGACGGAACGGGTGATTCAGAGGTAACATGCACCTTGTAGCATCGAACCAAGTTGCTTTTCCACCATATTGAAGTTGAAAGGCCTTTGTCTTCGCCATGCAATAAAAGCACCCCAACCGCATAGCATCTCATAGGCTGGGTAATCACTAATCGTCCAAAGTAGTTGTGCATGCATCTCAAAATTCTCTTTTTTATATCCATCCCATGTCATTGCTCCATGTAACCACAAATCCTTCAATTCGTTGATAAATCCTTCAATTCGTTGATTAATGGTTCGAGACATACATCAATGTCCTGACCCGGGTGCTTCGGTCCCGGGATGACTAGTGCGAGAAACATGCCCTCCTCTTTCATTATCATGCCCGGCGGTAGGTTATACGGGAAAACAAATACCGGCCAACACGAATATGGAGCTGCACTCAAGTTGAACGGCATGAACCCATCCGTTGTGAGCCCCAACCAAACATTTCTAATCTCATCGGCAAAGGTGGAATGTTTTTCAGCAAAATGCTTCCAAGCCTCAGCATCAGCCGGGTGCACCATCATCGGGGATTTGTGACGCACACCTTCCTTGTGCCATCGCATATTCTTTGCAGAAGATGCGGTCCTGTACAACCTTTGCAATCAGGTTGTGATAGGTAGATAATGAACTTGCTTTTTTGGGACGGGTTTAGCCTTTTTATTAGGTCTGGGTGGGTTATATCTCGTATCTTTAATTTCAAACAACTCATAGGAAAAGGTGACGGACATGATGGCTGATCCTGTCAATTCTGACTTGGACGAGAGTGCCATGTTTCTATCAGCTGTTGGTGGCTCAAGCCACGGTAGGGTGAAAGGATTGGGAAGCATGCTTCAAGACAAGGGGCAAACAGCAGTGACCCGAGCTAGGACCAGCCACACAGCATCTTCTATTTCTGGTGTAGAAGATGGTGTGCAGACAATGTTTTCTCAGGCAGAAGTAGGAAGGATGTTAGCTGACCGTGACCGTCGTCATCATAAGGAGAAGGCTGCGAGGGAAAGCAAAATGGAGACCTATGACTTGTACTTCAAAGAATTATTTACAAGGTTACGTTTACCAATGCCTTCTATGCAGGTACTTAATTCCAACTTGACTAATTGCAACAATACCATATAACTCTTTTGGCTTATATTGTAAAATTAGTGATTCCAGGCAAAAACAATAATATGACATGCTGTCTTTATTGTACTTAATTCCGTCATCAGGTACAATTAGTGATTCCAATGCTTATATTGTAAAATTTATAGGTGTACATGCAAAAACAATAATAAATATGACATGCTGTCTTTATATAATACATAGGGTCTTCATTTTCCTATGCAACCACCTCATGGAGGGTCATTTCAGGCACTCTTGAGTCAAGCTCCACTTAGAAATGATGAAATTGCAAGAGGGGGTGATGAATGGTGGGGCAATCTACCTTCAAATTGAACCAGACCTGTTGTCGGAAAGCTCGTATTTTTGTGAATTTATAACTTGTAGCATATCAGCAAGCTAGTTTAATGCGTTTTGGGTATATTTGGGGTAACTTGTTATGTGCTTTTTTGGTAATAGCACAGTGGGTATATGAGCAGTGTGCAAGTACACATTGCTGTGTTGTGAAATGTTTTTCACTTTTTTTGGATACAAATGTGTTAATTATGATGTGTTACTGATATATGTTTATTACATGCTTTGGAAGATGTTATCTCAATGTGTTTACTATCTATTTGTAAGATGTGTCATCATTTAGAATGAAAATTTGGGATTGTAAAGTACTGGGTTGGTACCGGGAGGATTGTCGAATTAAATCATTCTGGTACCAAAAAAAGGAGGCAGTATTTCCAGGGGTATATCCATGGAATAAATGCACGCTACCATTCAAATAATAGCGCCAATATCTGACAGGAGAGGCCCACTTTCGCTGGCCTGGGGTGGGTCCCACACAAACTGCCCTTGGAAATACTCAGGTGGGTCCCAGGGGCCTCACCCCTAGGAATGTTAAGGTGGGTCCCACATTTCCTCCCCTTGGAAATACTCGGGTGGGTCCCTCCTTTAATCCCCTTGGAAATACTGAAGTGGGTCCCACGATGCTTCCCTTGGAAATAATCCATCTAGTGGCCAAATCTGAGAGTATTTCCATGCGCCCTTTTTCCATGAGTAGTCTCATGGAAAAAGCACAAATGGGTATTTCCAAGGGCGCCCTTGGAAATATTGACTATTTCCAAGGAAGGTATTAGCGACGGTAGCATTTCTAAGGGTATCGCATGGAACTGACGATTTTTGGGCTTTTTCCATGAGTAAGCCCTTGGAAATAGCCGTTTTCTGGTTTATGGAAAAAGTTAAAATTCTAGTAGTGATACAAAGAAAAAGAATCATGTCCTTATACTGCAATTGTTTCAAATGTTGTTTAATTCCTTATTGAAAGGAGTGTTATTAAACTTATTGATGGTAACAAAAATTAGTGTGCACGGAAATTGAAACAGACTTGCATGGACTTTAATGTACTTAGCACAGATCTTGATGCAATTGAATGGTCATTTCACCCATCAAACCAAAGTAGGTCCCATGGCCATCTGACCTACTCTAAATTCGTGGTGGATATAGTAAGAAACTATATGGGTCAATTGATTCCCATTAATTAAAAAAAATAGAATAAACACAATTTTTCCATATATTTTAGAGTAAAATATTACAGTATTATAAAATTCTCCCTCTTTATAGTATAAAAATTTTATATGATTAACTTCCATTTAAATTTAACCCCCATACTTTGAAAGTCTGATTTTGCCCCTGCTCTGTCCCAATTCTTATTGCTCTCATATCTCTCTTGAGGGAAGAGATGAATTCTCTCTTCTCATCACCTTTTTTTTTTTAATCTAATGAAGCTCTCTTGGCTGTAAAGTAGGAAGAAAAACTTGAGTTGATTGGGGTGACAGAGGTGGAGGCGTTCCAACTAATCTGAGTATATTTGATTGGGTTGATAATAGACTGTTATTGAGATTAGACTATTCAGAATAGTATATTCGGAATTTGATTGGGTTAGAATAGTTAGAATAGATAATTCAAACCTTTTGTATTATTAGAATAGTCTATTTCAATAAATTTTGAGATTTGACTATTCTAGTAAGACAAAAAATAATTATTCTTAATTTGACTATTCAAATTATTTTTGGTTTGCTACCAAACATACTTTCCCCAGTGCCTTTTAACCTTCACGTTGCCTTTTTGAAGCTAATCCGGGTACTCAGTTGCAAGTTACGAATTCTAGAAAGAGAATTTATTTAAATCGGTTAAATATAGATGTTTTAGTAAAGTCCTCTTGTCAGAGGAACTGAATTGAAAAAAAAAAAAATGAGGAGTTCGAATTCTTGATTTCTGCTGAAAATTAGAGAAATAATGTGGATTTTTAATAAAAAGAAATTGGAATTGGGGGATAATCTAGGTCGAACATAATAAGAAAACTAATTAAATGGGCTTAGGGGTGTAAACGGAACGGATAATGCTAATGCCATATCCATATCCGCATTTCAATAAACGGATACGAATACAGATATATATAGTAAACGGATATCAAAATTCAAAACGAAATTAATCTTAAACTATACAGATACAGATACAGAGCACATAATGCACAAATACGAATTCGAATACATATACAAAACAAATGATTGTCGAATAATTGAATCAGACAAGCATTTTAAAATACAAATATTAATTAGCAAAATTAAGAAAAGAACAAATCAGAAAATAAAATAAGAAAGAAAAACATTCAATTTTCTGAGAGTACATTCAATAGGTGCCCAAACAATTATTACTAAATAATTCATTTTTATATAAAGAGATTCCAAAAAAATGGTTGACCCTGTGACCCTCGTGATGCAGTTCTGCACAAACCACCTCAACTTTGTTTTATAAAAGAAATCGTTTTTTTAATAAAATGAATCAAATAAAGAACTCACATGATGCCACTGGATCGAAACAAGAACTCAAGAACTCACATGATGCCACTGGATCGTGGTATTCCATTGGATTTTACTTAATTAGCTTCGGATATAGATATCCGATCTTAAAAACGAACAAATTTATTCGTATCTGTATCCAGATTATGTTCATTCTATGTTAAAATTGTTCGAATATGTTTAATTCTGATACAGATTTTGTTCGAATTTGAAGCAGATTACCTACTGATTATCCATATCCGTTTTCAGCTCATTTAATTATTATTATTTTATTATGTTTGACATGAATTATCTCTAATTAATTTTGATAAAAGTGTTACCTCTCAATTTATCAGATTCTTTAGCTTTATCTTTGACTGGACAGTTATGTTGTAGCTTATCATATCCTTTCCTATTACTTATGTAGGTGTTACATTGGCAAAAATTTAGTTTCTCTGATTGGTCCCCTTTAATAAGTCAAATTTGAGAAAAAAAATTACAATCTTGAAAATGTTCTCTTTTATTTTTGGATGGCAGAGTAACTTTACTAAATTATATTCTCACAACAATCCCTTTATATTAGTTATCTATTTATAAGTTTCCAACTGGTATTAGAATTAAAATTAATATAATTAGAAGAAGATTCCTTTGGTCTGGTAATGCTTCCGATAGAAAGAAATATCATTTAATTTTTTGATCTATCATTTGTTCTTCAAATGATCAAGGTGGTCATGGAGTTTTTAACATGAAATCTATGAATATTGCCTTACTTGCTAAATTGTGGTTTAGCTTTTAAGATCTTACTATTGAGGGTAAATGGAAATCAATCATTCTTTACAAATATGTTTCTTCGAAATTAGATTGTTCAAGATGTTTTGCTTTTCGGGTAGGTGTTAATATAGGTTCGTGTTATACTACTTTTTTTTAGTTTGATAGATGGTTTGACGAATGCTCTTCATATTGTTTATTTTCTCATCTCTTTAAGATATTCTGACCCTCATATTACTGTGTTTGATGCTTTTCATAACTCTATCATCTCCTTAACTTTTAATAGGCAGATAATTGGAATTTATCTAAATGAGTGGTTACTTTTATAATCTACTATTACTTTTGACAAGGCTTTTACTGATAATACTAAACCTGATTATATTTCTTGGAGATGGGGTCCTTCTGGTAATTTCACAGTACATTACCTGTACTTGTGGTTGGTTAATAGGGGTACTCCTAATAAGTGTTGTTCTATGCAATTCTCTAAATACCGTGTTAGACTGCTTTGCAAAACATTTAATGATTGAATTATATGAGTGAGTTTGCAAATTCAAGAACAATTTAATTGAAATATTGAAGTTGAAGAACCAATGGTATCAACAAGACTTTACGAAGATCAAAGAGATATAGATCTTGTAAATGACAAATAGATAAGTAAATTTGAGATTGTTGATTCTTATACCTATCTGTTCGGTACGAAAGCAAACAGTTCGATACGAAATGTATTGAAATAGTACTTAATGGATACGAATGTAGGGTGTACGGTACGGAAGAATTATTCCGTATGACTTCTTGTTCTGAATGGAATGCCTTGTATAAGTCAGAGGACCCATTTTGGTGTTTCGTTCTGAACGATACCATCCGTATGGTACGTTAATTAAGGTACACAAAATTAGGGCAAATACACTATTCATTATGTATGGAACAAAGCGTATTGAATGGTGATGACGCCAAAACATATAGCGAAAATCACTATCTTTTATGACGAAAAATGACGAAAAGTGAATGCAAAGTAGTTATTTTCCTGAAATATTTACCGGTGACGTGTTTTTGAGTCATTTTGGCAGGTTTTGGAGAAGGTTGCATATTTAGGCCAAAAACAGAGCAAATATGTCAAATTTAGGCGATTATTCAAGATGACCTCAAATCAGGACATTACATGGCGTATGCAATAGTCTACACGAAGTGCACAACATTCAAGATTGCGAAATTTGATAGAAATCCGCTAAGTTTAGAAGTCGTGCGGGTTCAACCTATGTCGCATGCAGCATAGGTCCTGTGGCCGCACGCGACGCAGATTCAATCTGTGGACTGTTATTCTATACTGTTAGATCGACAGATCTCAGCTCTTGATTGAAACCTTCTAGAAGGTCCGACCTCTAGGTCATTCATGTTGCTTCTAGAAGGTGTGAAGTCCAAGTTTGTTATTTTTGGAGTGATATTTTCAGTCCTAGGATCAAGGGCCCATCATCTCCACTACTCCCACTAGTTTAGGAAACTCTATAAATACTCCCACATGGTCAAGCAGTCAAAAAAATGATGAAAAATGAATACATAAAACATTTTAAAAATTAACTTCTAAAATATTCATTGTTTTGACCGCTTGACCATGAGCTAAATGAATTTGAAACTTTAAAATTTGTACATGTACATGCATCACTCACGTAATACATGGATTTCAATAGTTTGAATTCGTAGTTTGAAGTCAATTCGATAGCTTTTTAGAGGTGTGCTCACCAACCTTTCTTGATTAGCACATCACACTCTAGTTTTGTTGGTATATGTATATATGGAGTAGAACTAGGGTGCTCCTAAGTTCACTAAGTTCCTTTGTGAACTCAACTCTAAAATCTATTGGATTGACTTCAAATGACGAATTGAACCCGTTGAAATCCTTCTACCTTACAAGTGATGTGTTTACATGTGAAAATTTTGAAGTTTGAAATTAATTTAGTATAAATTAAAGTAGTCAAAATTAGAAGGTTTATAAATTAATTTTAATGCATTCATTTTTTGGATCCTTTTGACCATTTGACTCTATACAAATTTTATTTTAAATTTAAAATTTTTTGCATGTAGACTCATCACTCGTAAGGTAGAAGAATTTCAATAGTTTGAATTCTTCATTTGAAGTCAATACGACAGGTTTTAGAGTTAAGTTCTCAAAGGGGCTATTGTGTTTCATGAATTAAATGACATATTTTACTTCACGATATCTTTGTTTGTAAAGTCTAAAAAGTCGATCCGAACTGTTCAACATGATCTTCACATTAAAATGTGTTTGAAGACCAAATTTTAAATTTTTTTAATTTTATTTTAGTGTTTGTTTAGAAATTTTTAAAATCACTGTTTTGTCTTGAAAGTCCATTGGTTTGCTATTTCGTGGTGCAGTCTGATTGCTTTGGTACTTCTCTCTGTCTGCTTTGCTCAAATTCTTTTGTTTTGTCTGTTTTTTTTTTGTTTTTTTTTGGATGTGTACCGCTCTTTCTTCCAGAAAGGAAAGAGCATTCCATCTTTACCCCCTGTTTTATCAGAGGCTGAATCAGAAATTTTTACAAGAATTACCCAAAGTTGACTATTTTTCAGTAGAAGATCTAAACCATATTTGCATTTGGATATCAAGGTTCCAGAATTACCCAAAGTTGATTATTTAGTAATATTTTCAAAATTTTAGATTTTCAATTGAATACCCACCAATACTCTATCTGCCACTCAACTATGGTTGCTGATTCACAAGTAAGGAATTAAGAGGAAAGTAATGAATTAAGAGTGAAGGATTAAAAATTTAAAGAGTGTTAAGGAACTGATATTCGTTTCAGCTCCACTGCCACAACTTCCTTAGCCTCTCCTGTCTCGTCTCTCCTCTGTCATTAGAGAAGAAGGCGAGAGAAGCATATTACCTCTTGTTATTTTTGTAAGACAAGAGAGAAGAGATTTAAGCAAACAAATTATATTACAATATTATTTTTCAGCTTTATATGTATCTCTATTTATAGTTACAAGACATTCAAAAATTAGCCGTTGAAATGCACTATGTTTCTATTCTTACTAATTACAAGAGCACTACTTCCTGCAAGACACTATTTCCTAATCTATTGAATAAACTAGCAGTTATTAATTTGAATTCTATTCTATATTTTAATACTCCTCCTCAAACTAGGAATGTAAATATTGTACAATACTAACTTGCTTGCAATTTTCTCAAATGGACTTGGATCCAAGCCTTTGGTAAAGATATTTGCAAGTTGATCTTCACTTTTACATATGATAGTTCAATCTCTTTTGCTTAAAACTTTTCTCTAATAAAGTAGCAATCAACTTCTATATGTTTTGTTCGCTCATGAAACACGAGATTAGAAGCTATATGCCGTGCCGAATTTGGTCACAATATATTTTCATCAGTTCTTGAGTTTTAAATCCCAAGTCTAATAGGAGTTGTTTGATCAATGTTAGTTCACTTGCGGTTGATGTCATGGCATGATATTCGACTTTGCTGCTTGATTATGCTACAATATTTTATTTTTTACTTTTCCATGCGACTAGATTTCCGCTTACAAATGTACAAAAATTGGTTGTTAATTTTATATCGAAACTTCTGGCTTAATCTACATCGGAATGTACTAAATAAAAAAAAGCTTCATTTTTTGCTTGTAGAAAGACAAAAATGAAGTTTTAATTGTTTTGCTAACTTGCAGATTTCACAATTAGTACAATTCAAAATTTTAAAACCTAAGATACTATTTAAAATCTTGTCGGGAGGATGCGTAAGTCTTTTATGTCAAAAATTAGAGTTAACGAATTTTGGGAAAACACAAAAATTTAATTTGTTGGAGTTCAAAAGGTAATGTCCATTTTCAAGAAATTATTCACCAATCTTGATGTCAGTTTCCCGGTCCTTAAATACAACGTTTTTATAAGAAAATATTGAATTACAATTTAATTCTTGTGTCAATTTATTTATAGAAATTAAGTTTTTGGAAAATGTTTCTAAATATAAAATATTTTTAATTTGTTTATTGTATAAGTTAATTTTCCCTACGCCATTTATTTTTGCCTTTATACTGTTTGCAGCAAAGACAAACTTATTACTATTAGTCGGGTTGAGGTTTGACAATAATTGTTTATTACCAAACATATAGTTTGTTGCGCCACTATCTATAATCATTTGATAAAATAAAATAAAATAAAAATTGGGTTAGAAGCAATATCACATATACTGGAAGTGTTTTGATTGCTTATTAGCGCAGAAAGCTGCTATAAAATTTATTGCATTTGATCCCAAGGCTTGACCAGCTTGAAAATGACCCATTTGCGTCAAAAATACTCTTTGAACCATTCCAGTATGACCTGCCATTGCAATTTCTGTTTAACCCGTTCCAGGATGACATGCCAGCGCAAGAAATGGAGGGGCAAGTGGTGGTTTCGCTATTGGGTCCAAAATTTTCCTTAATGGGTCTGAAACCTTGGTAATTAGATCCATTAGTTGAAAAATCACTCCCAATAGCGGTTTGGGTAGTGTTATTGGGTCTGAATCCACTAGCCCATTAAACTCATTCCCTTCATTAGAAACATTGTAACTTCTATTTTTTCATTGTTTTTCTCCCAAATTCGATTCTGATCATTGCTTTTGAGTTTTTTTGGTCTGAAATGAGGATATAGATGCCAACACCTATCTTAAGTGTGATCATATTTTTTACAGTGGTTACACTTCTGAATTTTAGATTGATTAGGCGATTTTGAAAGCTAGGATTTTGATTAAAATTGGGATTTTTACAGCTAAGGCATGGGTCTTGTGTCTCTCATGACTTGTAATTTGTGAACTATTCACGGCAAGTCTTCTACTTTCTTCTTGCTGAATTAAACTTTTAATTTGAAAATAAGAAGAAAGGGGTATTGTGGTCATGATTTGAGATATTATTGCTTCATAACTCGGGTTTAGACCTGTGAGGTACTGAAAAATATCATCATCTTCAACTCTCTTTTGAAGTGTGGATAGATCTGTTGTTATTGGCCAATAGGATCGAAGCTCATTGCGTTTTTTTTTTTTCAAGAGCACTAATTAAGGTACTCAGTGTGACTTCTTGACCCTTGTTTTTCTTGTTGAATCTCCTACATAAGTTTATATATATGTGAGAAATTATTTTGTTGACCTTACATATATTTTACCGCTTCTCACAATTCATGTCCTGTTTCAGCCATCATAAAGAAATCGAATACAGCCGGCTCCATGGAGTTTATTAGTGAGGTGATGATTATATCGTTTGTTTTCTCCATTGTTTTGTTGCCATTTTTCGTTAGGACTTAGCTTGTTTGGATCTGTAATTTTTTGTTTTGTCTGTCCACCTGGATGTTGCCCTTGCCCATGACACGTAATTTTTTCCATTGAGCAAAGTATTTGTTAGCTTGGAGCAGTTCATTTCTTCTTCTTGAGCCATTTCTCCTTTGCTGAAATTTGTTGCAATTTTGCGATTTTCAGTTACCGAGTCTTTTGCTCTTGATACCATGTTATTTTTATAAAACAAGAGAGAAGAGATTTAAGAAAACAAATTATATTACAATCTTATTTTGTATCCCTATTTATAATTACAAGACATTAAAAAACTAGCCGGTAGAATGCACTATTCTCTATTCCTATTAATTACAAAGCACTGCTTCCTACCATACACTATTTCCTAAGCTCTTGAATAAACTAGCGGTTAGAAATTTGAATTCTATTCTATATTTAACACCACCCAAGCTCTGCTCCAAATTCTTAATTGGGTTTTCCCTTGAAACACTAGATTTGATTTTTACCTCCCAAGGTCCACTCCCAATTTTCATATATCAACTCTACTCACTTCAGTTTTTAGGAATACTATCTTTCGACATCACGAGAATTAACAAGGTTTGAATCAAGGACGAAAGCATAATTGATCCAACTCATAGACAATCCAAGGGCCATAACTATTAGGTGCTTAGAAGAAGAAGAAAAAAAAAAAAAAAGCTTCTCGAAAGAAAATATTCACAAGGTTCACTTCGAGTCTATGGATTTCCACAACAATGGCACAAATGAGTGGGCTCGGATTCCGTCTCCGTCAATTCGTTGATTATAACAGTGATTATATTATTGATTGTAACTATATATGCAGTTCACGTGGAATTTTTATTGCATCAAACTTGGTGAATAAGTAATTAGCTCGACGGGATGATCGAGGGTCGTATTGGGTCTCGATCGGTTAAATGATTAAACAATAGATAAATATTATTAATTAATTAAGTATGATGTTTTCGTGCAGGATATTTACTTTGGTTTACTATATTAAGATGAGTTTATCCGTAATCGCCGGGTCAAAACTACAATCAGAACTCTTAAAATTCAACCTTGAATTTTAGAGGACTGAACAGTGTATCTGTCCAGACACAATCTCAACTATCTATTTAACAGATCTAATCATTATATTGAATTTGAGATATTATGCATCTATTTTATGTATGTTTCTGTGTAGAAATTTAAAATGAGTTATAAGACCGTTCGCCACACGATTAATCACAGAAAAACTCTACCCACGCGTTATTCTTTTCATGTGTCTTTCCCCTCTTCGATTACCATCTTCTCCTTTCGTCTCCGCCTTTCCTCTTTTTTTCCTCGCTCTTTTTTTCCTTTTGACGATACACTCTGAGCGCTTCTCCGCCTTTCGCTCTTTTTGTCCTCTCCGCCCGACCCTAGATACCCGATCTAAACCCTAGCTACCCGCCTCTCCGCCAGCTCATTTCCAAGTCACTTCGGCTAGGGCCTAGAGGAAAGAGAGAGAGAGAGAGAGAGAGAGAGAGAGAGAGAGAACCAGAGGAGAAACAAGAAGAGATATGACGGAGTCACCGCTATCCCCCCCGACAACTCCTCAAAGACCCGAAATTTGGGAAAATCTCGACGATTGCCAATCAGATGACGAAGAAACAGAATCGGGATCATGTGCGTCTCTCTCTCTCCCGACGAAACCTGGGACCAGTCCGGTCTGGCCGCGCAAGCCAAGCGCGGTCATGCCAGAGGACTACGTGGACGGCTCAAATTCGTCCGACGGGAGATCTGACGGCAGCGTGGCGCGCACCAAGAGCCTGACGGACGATGATCTGAAGGAGCTCAAAGGGTGCTTGGATCTTGGATTGTTTTTAGCTACGAGGAGATTCCAGAGCTTTGCAATACTCTTCCAGCGCTTGAGTTGTGCTACTCTATGAGCCAGAGATTCTTAGACGAGAAGAGGTTGGATGGAGAGAGTGACTCTGTTGCAAGCGCGTGCTCTTCTCCTTCCCGTTCGGCTGTTGCCAATTGGAGCATTTCTAAGCCTGGTAAGATCTGATAATAGAATAGTTGAATTTTTGAATACTAAAAACATTAAATTTTCTCAAGTATCAAATGTTGTCAAATTGGTGTGTGTTCGTCAGTGAAATTATCTAAATTTGTGAATTAAGGGTTAGGATTTGAGCGTTTCAATTTGAAATTTTGTGAAATTAGTTTTGAATTAAGGGTTTGAAATTTTGTGAAATTAGTTCAATGTTATTCTCGGTTAGGATTAAGGCTTTAATTTGTTTGTTTTAGTTCAATGTTATTCTCGAGTTCTACCAACCCAATTTCTTGTTTGGTAAATGTGCTAAATTTCTTGTTACATAAGAAGCTGTGTATCATAATTGATAAGAAATGAACTGAATGACATATATTAATTTTTTAAAAAAGTCTATTTGCACAGTGGTTTAGATATACAGGTACTTCATATTTCAAATTATATATACTATTTTTCTTTTAAAACTTGAGTAGGGCACTGTAAGTTCTCTTTATCTCCATTTTAAGCAAATACTGTAACTGGTTCATGATTTTTAATTTTCTGCTATGTTTAAATGCACAGAACATATCTGGGAGTGTACTGCTTTGGTATTTATCATACATTCATACCGTACCAGATGCCGATTTAGGAATTAGGAATTAGGAATCAATAACCGCAATTATGGATTAGTGAATAACTTTTTGAACAGTACTCTCGCTTAGCCATTTGATCAACATAGAGAGAAACAAGCTTTAAAAAGGATAAAAAGGAATGAAATAGAAAAATTGTTTGGGTGAAATCGAGAAACTGATCTTATTGCTTTCCTTTTTCCTTTTTAGTAACAACCTTTACATATGACACTATGAGAAACACTATTGAATAAATAGATTATATCAAAATTGGAAGATGTGGTGGTAAGTCTTAAATCTAAATTCAAAATCCGTTTAGATAGGTTTAAGTACATCCTAAATAAAATGACTTATATATCCTTAGCAATTCAAATAATAACAGCTGTCTATTGGATAAATATGGTCCATCAATTTTTTATTTATGTATCACAAGTTCTGACAGCACGACTTTAAGGCTTACCTGCTGGTGTTGTATCGACATATCGCTTGATATCTTAATTGGACTGGTATTGCTGAAACAGTGAAACTTTTGCATTTTTCACTAATTATTATAATTACGCAGCGCTGAATCTCGCTACTGAAATTAAACTTAAATTATGTAAATATAGAAAATTTAGGTAAATTTAGTGTTGTTCTTGTATCCAATATTCATTTAAACTGTGCATATAAAATAGACCTTGATTTCTGGTTAGACTGAGAAGAACTTGTTTGTACATAGACCGGTAAGAAACAATTTAACAGTGGAGTGCACCTGGTCAGTAGTATCAGATATGGAATGCCATTTTTATAATTTTATTACTTATAGAGATCAGGAGGTTTCTCTCACCTATGATTGCTACTGTTGCATGATCTCTTTGCAGGTAGGCTTGACCAAGGTGTTTCTACGAGCTGGCCAGATGGCAGAGCTTGATGCCGTGAGAAAAGAGGTACTGGGACGATATGCTAACAAGATTCAGAGGAAGGTCCGGACCCACCAGGGTCGGAAAAAAATTATTCTGGTTCTTTCTTCAGCTGTTAACTTCCAACCCATTTGCAGAAGTAAGCGTACAATGTATGTACCTCACTATATTGTACAGTACATCATTGGGGTTCTTAGGGTCAGAGTAGATTTTGATCTAATGCAGAGAATTGTGGGTACAAATCCTAATTGGTTTGCTATAGTCCTCTATGGTAATCCTTTAGAGTTTATAATGCGCTATTTGAACTATTTGAAGTATTCCAATGCAAATTGAATCCAAGGATTGCCCCATGGTGTGGTACTGGTATAGTGATTGTTGCGCATCATTACATTAATCAGCAAGTGTGTCTGGTTTTTATGTTTATACAATCCTCCATAGAGAACGCAAACTGAATAATACAGGAAACAAGAAGACTAAAAGAGTAGTTTCATGTTATTTGAAATATTGGTACATGAGAGGCATGTCATACTTCCCCCATTCATTCTTCTGATATCTTTAATTTTTGTAGGAACTGGTACAACTTACAAGGTGCAATACCAGTGAAAATAGTATATTCAGTTGTTATGGTTGGAACTCAGTTTTTAAAGTAATTTTGCAGTAAATTTCAAAGCAAGGAAAGAGATAAAAAAAACATCAAGATATGATATGTAAAAATGGGGTCTGGTCATTTTACCCAATTAGTATATTTTAGGAATTCTGACAATATATTTTTTTGTAGAAACTATCGGATAATAAAATTCTTTCACACCTTAATTAAGAGTGAGGCTATATACGGTACTATGCATAGCACATATTTGTCTGTACTATGGATCAATATCTCTTTTTTGAGATTCCAAACAGTCGGTATGAACCGTTCAACATGGTCTCAATACGAAAATGTACATGTAGAAAAAACATGTGGTGCTATATGTTGATAACTATATATGCTGATAAGTGATAACTATAGGGTCTTTTGTGAAATTTATGTTTGGTATGTTGATACTGAAGTTACTCTTACTATGTTGCAGGTAGTAGTGGTAGCTCACATATGTAGCATTTTTAACGTGTTGTTGCACCTCATAAGCTACACTAAAGAGAAGAATGTCATTCTTTTTACCAACCCTTGAGCTGTAAGTTCCTCTTTCCTACCTCCTTACTGTACCAGTGCTGCTACGTGGTACAAAAAATAACGAATCTTGGACCATATATTGATACTATAAGACAATGATATGGTGACCACTGTATTTTTGCTCTTTTTAAGCAAACAACTCTGTGCTTTATTCTATGTAATTTATAGGTTTTGTTTTGAAAAACTATAACATACCAATGGACCAAAAAACAAAAGTCAAATTATTTCTGGTGCTGATATTTTCCAGCTTTATTATTATTATTATTATTATAATTATCTTTTTGCACAAAACATGATTCTTTCAGCAGCACTGGGCTTATTGTTTATATCAGGAAATAAATTGTTGTATCATGCCTTCCAGTTCCTCTTGATGTCTTGCTTAAACAGGGGGTAGAGGTGGTCCCCTTCCCCTTACAAGAGGTGCCACTTCAAAAATATTGCTCCTATATGGCTGCTGATCTGTTGATATTTTATAAAAATATTTGTTTAGTTGGTTTACTTTTTTATTTTTCTTTGGTGGTTTTGTTTTTTCAAATTTTATTTTCTCTTTTTAGCTCAATTCTTATGATCATTTTTTCGATTGTAATTCATGGATACAAACTCTGTAACTGCATTGATCAATTAAATAAGGGCATGATCCAAATTTCTAAGAGATTGGGAAAAAAAATGATTTTTAGTGCTCTTAACAATTTTGCTCCCTTGTATGATTTATGTGAATTTATTAAAATTAAATTTGTCACCCTTCAAAGAAACACATTCAACAAATGTTACTTAAAAAATATTTTCATGAATCTAATTCCAAGTTAAAACTTGTATAGAATTAATATTGTCAATTTCCACGCAGCGCGTGGGTATGTGACTAGTGTGAAATAAATACATGCACATGCCTGACACATTAATTTTGTATTTGCAGAAGAAATTGTTCACCTCTCAGCCAAATTAATTAGGAAGTATATAGTCACTAAGTATGACTATACACTTATTATGTATCGAATTCATTTTAGATGTATAAAAAAAAAAATTGGAAGAAGAAGATACGATCATGGAAGTCCCAAAATGAAGGTCCAATGGCAATCAAGTGGTGCCAGAGAAATAACCAACTAGATAAAGTCAAATTATTAAATTCAGGCAGGATTCATCAAATTTTGTATAATTGGTGAACAAAGCAATTTGCTTTCTGAAATTGAATAATAGAGACTAACGTTGCCGTGAATTCATTTTTGAGAAAATCATATTAATTTGCTTTCTAAAATTGAATAATTAGGATTGAAATCCATGCCAAAGTAACAGCTAATTTTAATAGGATCAAGACTCATGGTTTTATGCAAGAGCCCGAATACTTAGCAATCGTAAAAAATCAAATTTTAACAAGATTACACTACTACCAAAAAAAAAAATACTATTGCTCCTTTACCATAGGATGTCCTTCAGCACGAATGGTGTATGTAACGAGTGGCAGCACAATTATTACTTTGAACGTAACTGTTTGGTCTAACCAATCGATGGCGTTGATGCCCCTCTTCCTTTCTCGTCGAGTATATTTCAAGTACAGTTAGTATTGAGTGACTCTTCGACATCGGTTTAGCTCAACAGACGATAGCATTGAGGGGGTGACTTTTACCATCTGTTGTGTTACATGATCCGTTGGTGTTAGTACATGACAATAACATCTTGTTACCATATTGAATCAAGAGAGTGTCTTCTATGGACATAACGACCTATTTGTAAAATGAACATATTTTTATTTTCAAAGTTCAAACAGTCGATCCAAACCGTTCATCTTGTTCTCCATATTAATATGTGCTTGGAGACCAAATTTGACATTTTTCTGAATTTTTTTACTATTTATTAAGATAGGTACAAAATTCAATGGTCTAAATTTGATATTTTTTGTACCCATCTTAATAAATAGTAAAAAAATTCAGAAAAATGTCAAATTTGGTCTCCAAGCACGTATTAATATGGAGAACAAGATGAACGTTCGGATCGACTGTTTGAACTTTGAAAATAAAAATATGTTCATTTTACAAATATGTCCTTATGTCCATAGAAGTCTTTGCCTTGAATCAATGGCATATATTTTCAGGGGCAACATTGTAAATAATCAGAATCGCAGTTTTAGGATACACTAAATGCTCCATATTTTGAAACCCCCCCCCACATACACAAAGTCCGGCTAATGTCATAACGTTATAATTTCAGCTTAAGTTATAACAAGTTAGTTTTTGCAATTTCAAAGTCCGAACAGTCGATCTAAACCACTCAACATGATCTCCATATTAAAATGTACTTGGAGGCCAAATTTTATAATTTTTCTATATATATATATATAGAGAGATAGAGAGAGAGAGAGAGAGTAGAACTAAGGTGCTCCTAAGTTCACCAAGCTCCTTTGTGAACTCAACACTAAAACCTATTGGATTGACTTCAAACGACGAATCCAAACCGTTAAAATCTTTCAACCTTACGAGTGATGCATTTACATGTGAAAATTTTAAAATTTGAAATTAAATTTGTATAGAGTTAAGTGGTTAAAAGACTTCCAAAAAATGAATGCATTAAAATTAAGGGTCCACCTAGCTGTCCCCCATGAAACGTCCCCTATCTGTCCCCCGCATAAAAACAAAAAAAAAAACGCGGAAAACCATCCAGAAACGCGTTAATCCGGCAAAAGACAATCGGACGCAACAAGTATTCAACCATCAATATAAATGTATTCATTCTGCTGCCAAGAAGTATTCAACCATGGTCTGCACATTAAGAACAGCAAAATTCATTTCAACGGCAACCTGGGGAGAACGCAAATGTCCACATCAATACCGTACTTAACTGTGGGGACCATTAACGTCCTTTGAAAGCGACATGGAAGGTAATGCACACTTTAAAGAAGTATTCAACAGAAAATACTTCTCATATGATCACAGTAAATTATTCACATAAGTTATTCATCTTTAACCTTGAAGTATTCAACTGTAATGGACAAAGTATTCACCTTTTAACTGTCAGAAAACACTTCTCAGAAAAGTATTCATTTGTTTTCGCCAAAGTATTCAACATAAAACATACAATATTCACTTGATAAGTATTTACCAGAAAATACTCATTCAGCAAAAAAAATCACACTTTACAAATATTTTTCATGTGTGAATTAAAACTAACTGCACATGAAAATACTTTACAACTGATATATTCAACCACAATAAAGAAGTATTCAACACAAAACACTTAAATATTCAACTGTAATGTACACAGTAAATTATTCACATAAACTAGTCATCTTTAACCTTACAGTATTCAACTATAATGGACAATAAAGTAATCATTTTTAACATATAAGTATTCATCTCATTCTGTCAAACATAAGGATAGAATAATACATGATATACAGATATGTATTCAACCCAATACAATGAAGTATTCAACAACTATGTAAAATATATTCATTAGAACAATATACTAATACCAGAACTTGATCATATATTATCAAAACATGTTCAATACATAAAAGCGACATGTATTCATCTCAAACATACAAGTATTTATCTCATTTTGTCAACATAAAGACATAATAATACATGATATACAAACATGTATTCAACTCAATACACTAAAATATTCAACAATTATGTAAAATGTATTCAGTAGAACAATATACTGATACCAGAACTTGAACATATATTATCTAAACAGGTTCAACACATAAAAGGAACATGTATTCATCTCAAACAAGTAAGGTATTCAAACTTAAAGAGATATGTATTCATCAAGGCGAGATAAGGCTGGGAGAAGATTTGGGAGAAGGCGAGACACTTGCAATTCCAGTCGCAGCGGAGACGCTTGTAAATCTCGAATCAAATAAGCATACATTATGATTCAAACTGAAATATCAGATGATTCACAAAGAACTATCAGATAATTGAAGAAAAGCTGTAGAACAGATATCGCAAAATACAAAACTATAAATAGATGATATCAAATTGAAGATCTCTACCTGAAATTAAGATTGAAATAACAAGATGATCTCAAATTGGAGATCTTAATGTAGTTCTGAGATCGCGGCACAAAACGACGGAGTTTCTTCAAAAAATGGAAGAGATTGACGGAGTTTCTGACAGTTGCCTGAGTGTCGCCGGAGCAAGACGGACAGATTGCGGCACAAAACGACGGAGTTTCTGACAGTCGCCTGAGTGTCACCGGAGCAAGACAGATAGATCGCGGCACAAAACGACGGAGTTTCTGACAGTTGCCTGAGTGTCGCCGGAGCAAGACAGACAGATCGCGGCACAAAACGACGGAGTTTCTGACAGTTGCCTGAGTGTCGCCGGAGCAAGACAGACAGATCGCGGCACAAAACGACGGAGTTTCTGACAGTTGTCTGAGTGTCGCCGGAGCAAGACGGACAGATCGCGGCACAAAACGACGGAGTTTCTGAGGCTACTGAATCGCGACTTGAGTTATTGCGATCAGACATTGGAGAAGGGGTTGGTTTATATTTCAAAGATTTCGTAATTTGATAGTTAGAGGTCTCCAAGAGGCTGGTTTATATTTCAACGACTTTGTAGTTTGACAGTTAGAGGTTAATGAATTTGGAGACTTACGGAGGACGATTAGGGGACGGGAGAGCGGGGTAAGATATAATATCCCTAAAATTAATTTATAAAACTTCTAATTTTGACCACTTGACTTTATACTAAATTAATTCAAAACTTTAAAATTTAGACATGTAGACGTATCACTCTTAAGATAGAAGCATTTCAATGGTTTGGATTCGTCGTTTGAAATTAATCCGATAGGTTTTAGAGTTGAGTTCACAAAGGAGCTTGTGAACTTAGGAGCACCCTAGTTCTACTCTCTCTCTATATATATATAGAGAGAGAGAGATGAGGGTTCAAATGAACTCAAATTTCTATGCTCTCATTTGCTCCCAATCTTTTTATCTCCTTTATCTTCATTTTCAAAGTCCGAATAGTCGATCCGAACCGTTCAACATGATCATCATAATAAAATATGCCTGGAGACCAAATTTTATATTTTTTGGAATTTTTTTACTATTTTTTAAGATAGGTACAAAATAATTATTTAAGGAGATTCTGGACCATCCGATTAAGTGATTTTGTACCTATCTTAAAAAATAGTAAAAAAATAAAAAAATAAAAAAATAAAAAATTCCAAAAAAAATTTACACTAGGTCCAGCAAAATGTTCATCCTTTTTAATTTTTTAAGCATTTTGCTAGACTTAAACCTTGAACATTTTTCTTCTAAAAAACAACAAAAGTGCCTATTTCATTACAAACAATAAGTTTATATTCATATAACTGAAATAGAACGGAATTAATAATGCTTAAATAAAAATCCATCTTGGAAGTGAGAATACCCAATGGTCTCAATTGTAGCCCTATATATCTAAAATTCTGAACCCATCTTACCGAAATTTTTTACTAATACCACTTTCCAAAAAAAAAAAACACAAATTATGGAAAATTCCGTAAACACCGAGACCGCCAATTCAATCTGCAACTCCATTTTTGGAGGGCCGCAGATTGAATTTGAGGCCCTCCAAAACCAAAAATTCCACTGATATTTAGGTTTTTTGGGAACCTCCAATTCAATTTGCAGTTCTCTAAAAATGAGGTCTCATATTGAAATTGAATTGACAATCCTGATATTTGTGTAGTTCTCCAATTTCAGTGATGTTTTGATTTTTTTTTTTTTTTTGAAATAGTATTAATAAAAATTTCGGCCCATTTTAGCGCTTAGCTTCAAAAATCATTTTCTATTTCTAACCTTACCCTTTGACTCATGACCCAAAGAAAGCTCATCCCATCAAATTTTGAGCAATTGAATGTATAAAAAGGCATTTAATAGAAGGTAAAAATAGGACATTCATAAATGTAAACTGAGTTTTAATAGAACAGACAATAAATTAGGTAAATGTGAAAGTTCTTGAAATTTAAAAGGATAAATAAGATATTACTAATTTTAGAAGGGTATAAATATTGTGCGAGCAATGGTGGTCTTGGGACAAAAAATTGCCAAATTTATAAAATATTAAAGTTCAGATAAATATTACAATGCGGAATGGAAATAATCAAATTACCACACTTTTCTCCCATAACAAACACAACAATGCTATATGAAAAAGGTACAAGAAACTAATGGTGTCTGGAGATTTTTGTAACAACTAATTTACCAATGTACCAAACAAGGTCCATTATTAGGGGTAATACAGCTGTAATTACAGTAGGGAACAATATCTCAATGTAATACCAAATTAAGGAGGTTCTATTTCGGTGCCATGCTGAAAGACCCTGCACAAGTGTATCCTCTGGTAGTTTATTTTGATGCAGTTGATCCCGACCTTTCCTTGCAGTTATTACCCTATCAAGAAGAATTCGCTCTGTGCCAACTGCATCGTATTGAGATAGAACTCCAGCAAAAAGAATAAGAAATCCAAGCAACTTGTTGAAGGGAGCTAGGACCACAAAAACTGCAATTGCAAGTGATATGACCGTCCACCTGGATGCCCAAATAAGAAGCCCTAGTGCATTGGACACGAATCCCTTCTTCAAATGTGGCTTGGATGTAGTTACTCCACGGAAGAGGACTAATATAGTACATTGAAAGGCACACCAAAAGGCAAAGGCATCTGAGACGAGAAATGCTTTCAAAGCATATTTGTATACTTGAGAAAACCAGCCAGATTTGGGGAAATAATCAGGTCCATTACTACCTGGCAAGGTAAATGCAGCAGCGAATGTTGCAGTAGCAATGAGTACGGAGCCTAAACCAATGGTTTGGATTGCACTTGTCAGTTTTGCATTCTCCTTGTCTGCATCTTCTTTGGTAGTATGATCCTCAACGAACTGGTCCCACCGCCGTGCACCATAACAAACTCCTAACATTTCCATGGACCTCTCTATCCAGAAGTTTACTTTCTGGAAATATTTTATAAAATTAATGAAATTATAAACATAATTTGGACGTAAAAAATGGGCAACTATGTTTCAAACAGTAATGAGAAAATTGTAGAAAGAAAGTAATAATTATAAACAAAAGACTCACAAATATATATAGATATATGAGGAGGGTTCAAATGCACCATAATTTTGTGCTCCAATTATGCTCCGTGTCTTTATCTTCATTTTTAAAATCCAAAAAGTCGATCCAAACTGCTCAAAATAATTATTACAATAAAATATACTTGGAGACTAAATTTTACATTTTTTAGAATTTTTTTACTATTTTTTTAGTAGGTACAAAATCTCAGTTTTCAGGAGATCCTGTACCATAAATAAAAGCGATATTGTACCTACAAAAAAAATAGTAAACAAATTCTAAAAAATGTAAAATTTGGTCTCCAAGCATATTTTATTGTAATAATTATTTTGAGCAGTCCGGATCGACTGTTCAGATTTTGAAAACGGAGATAAAGATGTGGATCATAATTGGAGCACAAAACCATGATGCATTTGAACCCTCCTCTAGATATATATACATATATAAGATTAAATGGGTCATGCTCCAATACTTAAAAAAAAAATATGCCCATATTGATTTCATCAGACGTTGATAATTAAAATAGAAAGTTTACGATTAAGGATACTAAAATCATTTTAAGCTTCAGAATCAATGAAGAAATTATAGATTGGACCCAATATACTTCATGCGTGTATATCTCTTAATTTTTATAATCCAATCTAGCTATTAGATTTGTTACAAATTAAAAAGAAGAAAATTAAATTATGTATTTAACTTCTCCATTTTTCCGAAAGTCTGTAACGAAATCTTATACTTCTTTTATCTTAAAAAGTCATCTATTTGAGCAATGCTCATAACTTACCATTAGCCACTACATAATATAATTATGGGCAAGAAAATTATTCATGAGCATTTATAGTTAGATGTCAATTATTTCACCTGGATTGCTGGAGAAATTGCATTGTCATTGAAAGTAGCAATTTTCGATTGGTCCCGCGGAGTTAAGCCCTTCTTGTTGAATATATTTAAGGACACTTCCTTGTCTCGCATTAGCAGTCCAATAACCCATTTATTCTCAGAATCCATTGCTAAATGGAGTGGAGTATTTCCATCATTGTCTCTAGCATTCTTCGAGCTTTTATGTGTAGAAGTAGTGCTACAAATCAACTCAAGTACATCATACTGCTTCTCTTGGGCCGCGACATGAAGAAAGTTTCTTCCTTTTGCATCTAGAAGCTCATCAGAATCAGGGCAATGATCCATGATTGCTCTAATAACCCCAACGTGGCCCATTTTTGCAGCAGCATGCACGGGAAAAGATCCGCATTTGTCGTGAAGGTATGCCAGTGAATGATTCCCCTTCAATAAAACTTGGACCATGTTATCGTAACCGTATGAAGCAGCAAAGTGAAGGGGAGTGCTCCCACTGTTATCTGGCATTCGTGCTAGTAACGGCTTCCATGTTAATAGTTTTTCAGTCATTTCTGGAGATAAAAAATGCAAAACATCTACATATTATTATACATTCAGTTATTCAAAATGTTTGTGATAAATATTATATATATTAGTTTGTTTTTTCGTACTCTGCTCGGTCCGATAGTTTTATTTACTCATTCTGGCATAAATAATTTAATTCGTTTTCTAGTACAGCATTATATTGGGGTTCCATCAGATATGGATTTAGACCTATTAGATACGACTGTATATACACCTCCTTCCTTAAAAAAAATCCAGTATAATCTAACTTTAAGTATCACCCTAATTTTCTTTCCATATGTTTGTCAGATAACATCTAAAAATACATGTCGGAACTGCCGAAAGAAACATAATCATAGTTTTGTAATTTTTTCTGAAGAAATATGAAAAAACAAAAATATTTGAAAACATTTTGGACCAGGGTAGGTAAGGGTCTCCCCCACATCCCATGTGGCTAAAAACCGCAGCAAATGGGACAAAATTGTTTCAATACAGTATTTCTTAAACGTAATTGTGATGAACTTAACAAAAGAAATTAATTTGTTTACCTTTGCTCCTCAAGACTGCAGCATGAAGTGCGGTTTGCCCATCAGGTCCAGCGTAATAAGCTTTAGAGACTTCTGTTCCAATCAAACCATCTATCATTTTGTGCACCACATCCAGATGACCCGATGTGGTTGCCAAGTACAACGGTGATATCCCTTGGGTATGAAAACAGGACCATGTTTTCTCTCTCTCTATCTCCCTCTCCTTCTCTGTTTCTCTCTGCTTCTCTCTTTCTCTTTCCCCTTCTCTTTGTCTTTCCCCTTCCCCTTCCCCTTGGTGGTCCATTACACTTGCCAACCCTGGATCAGCAGTAATTAATAAAGATGCCACAGCTGAATGGTTGTGCCGGGCTGCCTCATGTAATGCAGTCTCCCCATCCTTGTTACGCGCCCTCAGTACCCTCTTCACTATGTCTTCACCCATCCCATTTGCAAAACCGATTAACAATGAAACCATTTCAGAGTTACCATTCTTTGCGGCGCAGTGCAAAGGAGTTTCAAGCACCTTGTTACGAGCCACCAAAAGAGATGTCTCCCTATGCCAGATTTTTTCTGCGATATCTAAGAAGTTGGAGCGAGCTGCTAGGTGTAGAAGTGAGTTACCCGTGTATGTTACTCCTAGAAAAAAGTCTGGCTCATCTCTTGCAATGCACCGGTTATCTGTATTGATGGTAATCTCACTTGTATCCTCTTCAAGCCCCAAAATGTGTGCAAAACGAGATTCATCACGCTGTTGTGCTGCACTTATGAGCTCGGTATCCATGAGTATCCTCTGATGGCTTTCTGTCATTTTTTTGTTAAATTTTATGGGAAAAATGTTGCAAGATCTAAAATGGAAATATAACAAAGTTGATAGAAGTTCTTATTATAAGAATTCTATTCATCTATGTAGAGGGTGTGTTTATGGAGTGAGGATCCTCTAAGGTAACTCAAAGTATATATATCCTGGATTAATTGATTTGTACTCAAAGAACAACTTGTTGATCTATAGGAATATTTTGGCGCTGCTTTTGTTACTTTCTTTACGTACTTTTGTGAAGGTTCAAAACAAACCATTATATACTCTTGTTACTTCTGAACTGTTGTAGAAATTTGTGCTTTTAAACTTATTAAGAGCCACAACTCATCAAACATTGGATGAAGTTCCTCCTCTGATCTGAGCCATAATTTTATAAACATTGTACACGAATTCTTAATCTGAGCTGTTGAGCAATTTCAAAAGTAATAGGGCGCGCTCATGCATAAAACTTCCTAGTAACACTGTCTGGCCTAGGATCCTCTGGCACAGATATAGCTTTTAAAAGGCCTCAAGTTTTACTTTTTGTTTTACAAATCACACATTCCCTTCAGAAGCTTCGGCATCTTTCGATCAGTCCCCCCATGGCTTCCTTAGCTCAAACCCAAAGAATTTGGAATATATATACAGTAAAGTTGCAGTGGATTTCTTGATTTTTGGAGGGCGAACTCGGTGTGTTTTCTGTTGTGAGAAATAATGGTCCCAATTCTACACTTTTTAGAGGAAAAAGGAAAAACATGCATCATGCATCCTTGTGAAGAAATAATTGAAGCATCAAATACTTGTCATCAGTTCATGGGCAGAACCAACTTTTCAACTTGACGAAGAGCAAGGTACAGTTTTATCTGTCACAAATCTCTACTTCTTTGTTTTCTATAGAATTTAAATCAACATTTCTTCATTTTTACAACTTATCTCTATTTATACATATAGTGTACATGCAATTGACTAAAATTTCATCTCATTCACTAGACTTATTAGAATCTCCGTTATTAACAAATCATGATCTGTGTTACTATTACTTTTTACCCTGATACTCTATCTAGGGTTCCGTACCCATATCGGGTGTGTATCGAATACGGATACGCTAGCTGGCGTATCAGAGTACATGGCGTATCCTTACTCAATAGATACGCATCCGAATACAAGTTGATACTGCAGAGATACGGTTGTATGGAGTGGATACGCGCCTGGATAGCCCCGCATGGACCCGACCCATGGACCGCGCATGCACCAAAACAGTGGACCACGGTGGACTAGCGCCAAAACTCAAATTTTTGTGCTCTGCAGGATTCGAAACCCATTCCCTTTGCTTTAGCTACGTAGCACCTTTACCACTACACCAACTTATTTTTGCTATTAAAATAGAGTAGCTATGATATAATGTATATTTGAATTGTATAGTCCCCATATTTTTGATATTTAAGAGGTGTTGAATTTATAATATAAATAAAATAATAAAATAATATATTTAATAGGCGTATCGTATCAGGAATTTTTGAAAATTGTCGTATCGCTGTATACGTACCGTATCCAATACGATATCTGTATCCGTATTTATGCAACATAGCTTTTCAAAAACAAATTATAAAAATATAAAATTACATTCCATCCAATCATATTTTTGGGCTACATCATGCTCCGTAGGTTATGAATAAATTTCATTTTGGTCCGATGCGGTTGCTAAGTACAATGGCGATATCCCTTCGTGATCTATTACACTTGCCAATACCGGATCAATAGTAATTAATAAATATGCCACCGATGCATGGTTGTGCCGGACTGCCTCATGTAATGCAATCTCCCCATCCTTGTTCTGAGCCCTCAATACCTTGTTCCTAGCCCACAGAACCTCCTCCATTGTGTCTCCACCCATGTAGAGCGCAGATTCAATAAAGAATGAAACTATTTCACTGTTACATGCATTTTTTGCGGCACAGTGCAAAGGAATTTCGAGCACTTTGTTACGAGCCTCCAAAAGAGATCTCTCCCTGCGCCAGATTTTTTTTTTGCGACATCCAAGAAGTTGGAGCTAGCTGCTAGGTGTAGAAGTGAGCTGCCCATGTATGTTACTCCTAGAAAAAAGTCTGGCTCATCTCTTGCAATGCACCGTTTATCTGTATTGATGGTAATCTCACTATTATCCTCCTCAAGCCCCAAAATGCGTGCAAAACGAGATTCATCACCTTATCATGCTGCAATTAGGAGCTCAGTATCAATGAGTATCCTTTGATGGCTCTTTGTCATCTTTGCTTAAGATTATGTGGGAAAAATGCTGCAAGAGCTAAAATTGAAATATAAAAAAGTGGATATGTACGTAGTAGTATCCTATGAGGTAATTAGTAATTCAAATTTTGACCGTTTCATTGACCAGACTTGAAGTAATTAGTAATTACTTTTCATCTGTGTCATTGAAGTACAGCTGTCGTCTACTATAACTCTTGTTTTAAGGAGATTCTGGAATATCCGATAAAGTGATATTGTACGCAGGGGCGGAGCTGCACTCCCCCTGGATTTTGCTTTTTAGTATAAGTTGGGACGTTTCGATCGACTCTGCTCTCTTTAGAAAATTTGTTGCGTCCCACTGGACATTTAATTTGCAAGTCAGATTAAATTTAGGATTAAAATTAACATAAACTTCTTCAATTATGATTAATAATTATAATTATAGATTAAAATATCAGAAATTATAAGTCAGAGCATTGAAAAGTATAATTAAAGCATTATTTTTTATTAAGTACTTAATTAGTAAATGGATTTGAATCCGATTAGCTATTTAAATCTGATTCGATATTTTTTTGCCCCCCTGACAAAAATCCTGGTCCGCCCCTGATTGTACCTAAGAAAAAAAGTAGTAAAAAAATTCTAAAAAAAATATAAAATTTGGTCTCCAAGCATATTTTATTATGAAAAACATGTTTAGTTGTTTAGATCAATTTTACGGACTTTGAAAATAAAAATAAACGATGTGAAGTATATTAGAGCATCAAAAAATGATGCATTTGAACCCTCTTTTTTAATAAAAATTTCGGCCCATCTTAGCGCTTAACTTAAAAAAAAGGCAGCACCAAGAAAAATCATTTTCTATTTCCAACCTTAACCTTTGACTCATGACTCCAAAGAAAGCTGATCCCATATCAATTTTTTGAGCAATTGAATGTATAAAAAGGCAATTAATAGAAGGTAAAGATAGGAAATTCATAAATTTAAAGTGAGTTTTAATAGAAAATACAATAAATTAAATTAGGTAAATGTGAAAGTTCTTGAAATTTCAAACTATAAATAAGATATTACTAATTTTAGAAGGAAAAACATAAGATTTTTGGAGGGCATAAAATCTTTGGATATCCTGCCTCTCATTTCATTCCCCCCTCTCTAATTCCCTGACAGCCATATATAGTGAGCAAACTCCTTGAGGAAGCAAAGGCGTGCAGTGTGCTTCGTCAGGTTGAATATCTCTGACACGGAATACAACTATTACTGTCACGTACCAAGCGAGTTTGGAATGAGACTGCCAAATAGAAAATGTGTGATTGGTCATGCAATTTTATTTCAAACAACACTTGGTTGAAATGTTACAGAGCAAGCTTATATATAAATAAGTGTATTTTTAATTATTTACAAATACATAATTAATGAAATATTTACTAGTGTTTATATTTCTTAATTAGATATTGGAGTAAATCAATATTTTCCTTCATTTAATAATGCAAAATAACATCAAGTCTCAAAATGTTGCGTTCGATTTTCCTCATTATGTTTTTTTTTTTTGAGGTAACTTTTTATTTTTCAATTTTCGAAAAAAATATGTTATAATAAGTTTTATTATTATATTAATTTTCAGAACTAGACATTTCAATAATCATTTTTTTTTCAAAATTAACTTAAAAAACAAATGAAGAAGAAAATAATCCTTTAGAAAGCATGGGAGCAAAAATGACTCAGCATCTCAAAAAGCCAAAACAATTACTAAAATTAGAAATAAAAAATATAAATTAACCATATTTATCTTAGATTTTATTCAGATTAATACTTTTGCTTCTATGTAATTTTAAAATATATGTTTTTGTTTAATATTAATTTTTTGAAACTTTGTGTGAAAACTCAAAAAAAGAAATTTATCTGTTGTTTTAATTATTTAACATTATTTAAAATTGTTGAATTCGGTTTTACTTGTTCTCATGATTTATTGGATAATATTTTTCTTTTTATATTATTATATATTAGTCTGATTATTACGTCAACATTAGTAATTTCAACCTAAATGTATATGACGCTAAAATTTATCAGATAGACTTCAAACTATAGATTTTAAACCGTTCAAACCAATCTACGTCATGAGTGATGCATTTACATTTAAAATTTATAAATTTTCAAATTCATTTAGTATCACTATTGTGGCAGATCGGTTTGTACTTAATGTGATTTTTTTTCGAATGGTATTTCATTGGGTTCGGTTTAATCGGTTTTGGACCGAACCGAATTAGATCGGCTCAAACAGTTCGGTTTTTCCGGTTTAATAGTTCGGTTCGGTTTGATTTTTAAAACCGAATTATAACTTCGGTTCGGTTCGGTTTAAAATTTTCAAAACCGAAATAACCGAACCGACCGAACTTCTATATATTATGTATTTGATCCGGACCGCCCCGGTTTATTTCTTAATACCTCGGTCTATTTCTTAATCAATTACTTTAAATACTTCGATTTATTTTTTAATATCCCGGTTTATTTCTTAATATACTTCGGTTTATTACAAAACAATTGCTTTAAATAAAAAAATTAATATATTTCGGTTTGAACCGAACAAACCGAACAAACTGAAATAAAACTTCGTCTTGGTTTGGTTCGGTTGTAATGCTAAATCGGTTCGGTTCGGTTCTATTTTTAAAACCGAATTATAACTTTGATTTGCCTAGTTCGATTCGGTTCCAACCGAACCAAACCGATGAACACCCCTAATGGTATGTGTATCATCAGCAATGGATGGTTGTGAAGAACTTGCTCTATTTATGTGAAATATAAAACTCTCGTCTCTTTTTATTTCAGTATTACAGTTAGGGCTATACAAAATTTCGTAGTTTGTGATTTGATTTGAGTTTGATTCGAAAAATTTCGTAAAAAGTTCGATTCAAAAAAATTCAAAATTAATTCAAACCAAACTCAAACTGGACCTGGTTCGTTCGAAATAGGTTCGTGAACTATTCTAGTTCGAATCTCAAAGTAACATGAAATGTTGATTTCCGCTGATGACTTATGTTCGATGATGACTTAAAAGTTAAAACATAAAGCCGCTCAGCCATAAGTCATAACTCGTAAGTCGAGTCATAATCCTCACTCTCAGTTCTGAAATCCTAGATGATTTTCATCTCTCGCTATCGGTGACTACGATCACTCTTCCTTGTCATAAAAAAGTTCATAAAAGATTCGAAATTGAGTTCGTAAAAAAAATTGATTTGAAATTAATTCAAACCAAACTTAATTCGAAATTAATTCAAATCAAACTCAAATTGAGATAAGTTCGATTCGGTTTGATTCGTTTGTAGCCCTAATTACAATGATACGGTTAATTATAAGTTATTTTAACGTCAAGATTTGAAATAACTTTCCATGCGCTCGACTTATGTATATCAAATTCTGGCAGGGATGCCGTGTTTTTTAAACCAAAATTTTTATTATTATTCAAAAAAATTCGAAATTTCCAAATATACATATTGTTTACAAAATATTATGAATCTACCCAAACAGATAAATTGTTTCGCAGATTCAGGACATGGATCCGCAAAATAATTTCTCATATTTGAAATTCTATTTCCGAGAAATTATTTTCCAGAAATAGGATATTACTGATTTTTTAAATAAACAGAAGATATTATGATCTATTTATTTTTTGTATTGAATGGATATTTCTTTGAAAATAGATGGAATATTATATAATTGGATTTATTAAAAAGACTGCGACAAATAACTCGGATCAACATTTTTCGGGTCGAATTTTTTGCGGTTGTAAGAAAAATTACAATATTTATTTGTGTGTTACTGAGAAAAAAAATATAAAAATTTGAGAGAGTACAAAAATTTCTTTATCCATACAAAAATTATATAGTATTCCATCTATTTTCAAAGAAATATAAACTAATTTCTAATATTTCAATATAAAAAATAAATAAATCATACCATCTTCTATTTAATTAAAATATGAAAACCAGAAATCATATTTTCGGTAAATAATTTTCCGGATTGGACAGTTTCCGAAAGTTTGCAAATGTGTGTAAATTTTGTATTTTTTATTTTTGATACTAATAAGAATTTCGGTTTTTTTAACCTGTCAGATCTGAGAATAAAATAATAGCAACCGAAGCTTGAAAGCACGTTGCAAATAATGTAGAGAAGGATAAATTAAGTTCAACCTTTTTAATTTTTTAATCATTTTGTTAGACTTAAACCTTGAACATTTTTCTTCTGAAAACCAACAAAAGTGCCTATTTCATTACAAAACAATTAAGTTTGTATTCATACAACTGAAATACAACGGAATTAACAATGCTTAAATAAAAATCCATCTTGGAAGTGAGAGTACCCAATGGTCTCAATTGTAGCCCTATATATCTAAAATTCCATAAATACCAAGGCTGCCAATTAAATCTGTGACTCCATTCTTGGAGAGCCACAGATTGAATTGAAGGCCCCCAAAACCAAAAAATCCATTGATATTTAGGTGTTTGGGGGGCCTCCAATTTAATCTGCAGCCCTCTAAAAATGAGGCCTCAAATTGAATTGGTATTAATAAAAATTTCAGTGATTTTTTTTTTTTGAAATGGTATTAATAAAAATTTCGGCCCATGTTAGCGCTTAACTTAAAAAAGGCAGCACCAAGAAAAATCATTTTCTATTTCCAACCTTTCCCTTTGACTCATTACCCAAAGAAAGCTGATCCCATATAAATTTTTGAGCAACTGAATGTATAAAAAGGAAATTAATAGAAGGTAAAAATAGGAAATTTATAAATGTAAAGTGATTTTTAATAGAAAAGACAATAAATTAGGTAAATGCGAAAGTTCTTGAAATTTCAAACTATAAATAAGATATTACTAATTTTAGAAGGAAAAATATAAAAAAATTTAAGGGCATAAAATCTTTGGAGATCCTGCCTCTCATTTCATTCCTCCCTCTCTAATTCTAACCATTCTAACCGACGATTCCCTGACAGCCATGGTGAGCAAACTCGAGGAAGCAAAGACGTGCAGTGTGCTTCGTCAGGTTGAATATCTCTCACACTCGGTTATTTGTTTTTCAAGATAAAAAAAATACAAAATTGTAGTTGATCATTGCTAAATTTACTATGCAATTCTGCTTATTTGTTCTTTGGAAAAGAATATATTTTCTGGATATCACAATCGCCTTAAACCTCTACAATTATGAACAATCCATTATTTATTACCATGCAATTCATTGAAACTATTCTCTTTCTTTCATTGCTTTCCTTGTGTAAGTTGTCATTGCTTTCGTTGTGCGAATGAGATATTTGGATTTTGTGTGATTGTTATGGCAGTTAAAAAAGGGATTTTTACTTCATGTAATGTTTGCAATTTTTACCCCTTAAGATGCTAACAGTTTCTGGACATATTTTCTTTTTTCTTCTCAGATGGATTTATATCAGTTTTGCAGTTGGAAACTTGCCGAGCAATTGTGGTTGTTTTTATGATGAGCTAAATTGGGAGTTATATAATGATGTTTTTCTCAAATAGAATTCTTTTGATCTTACAGGTGGAATTCTACTTTAGTGACAGCAATTTACCAAGAGATGAGTTCCTGAGAAGAGCTGTTGAAGAAAGCCAGGATGGATGTATCATTTACATACAAAGTACAAACCGAACAATTATTATGATACCGAAGTTAAGCATGATAATGATACACAGCTTGTTTGTTTTTTCATTTTATCTGTTATCCTTTGGTTTGAACTTGTGGTGTTTGAGTCTTGTCAAATTAGGTTGTGTTGATTCTGCTTTAATTTTGTTTTTCAATTATAACAAAGTTCAAATACAAGAATATGATGCATATTCTTTGCTATTCGCAATATATTTTTTTTTTACCTTGACTATTGTAAAATTGCAAAGGGGTAAGCTTGGCTCTAATATGCTCATTTGGACGGATGCGATCAATTTTGGGTTTGGATTGTGATACTAAACCTGAGTTAGTACCAGCTGGTATAGTCGATGCTGTTTCCGAGGTTCTTAAAGGCCGGTCTACTACTCTTCGTATATCAGAAGATGGTAAGTCTTTGCCTTAGTACCATTGGTTTCTGTACAATTTGATGTGATACATGATAGTATTGTACCGGTTATATCAAAGATACAATAGCTGTATCCATCTCATGTTTCTTACCTTTTAGTGTATTTTCTGACTGTTTACTTTATTTGAAAATAGGAAAAAAAGTAGGGAGAATTTCAGAGTTGTTAAAACCAGAGGAGCTGATAGAGCAACTTGATTCTCGTACTATTGCCGCCTCTCCATTTCCTTATGACATCACACTCGAAGATGTTGAGGCATTCTTTAGCAAGTTGGCTAAGGTAAAATGATGTAGATCAATTGTATTTAGTATATCTGCTCACGTGTATCTATACAGATTCTAAAGAGAATGATATTAGTAAATTGCCTAGCAAGTATGTTACCAATACCAGTAAGTACCAGAAGCAGGGTTCCCATTCCAACTGAATATTATGTTTTCCATGTATCTCTTTTTCTTTCTATATGAATCTTTTGGCCTTTTGGTGCTCAGAAATTCATATTGGGTTCGGTAACTATCAAGATTGATTGGCATGTAGATGACAATTTTCTTGTTAAAAATAATAAAATAAAATAAAGAAATTGCTTTTCTAGGTGAATAGTGTGAGGCTACCGAAGAAGGTATCTAACAAGAGGTACTTTTGTGGGACGGTTCATATTGAATTCTCTGAAGAGGCTGATGCAAAGAAAATTCTGGAGGAGAATCTGGTATTTGCCAGAGCTGCACTGGTGCTCAAACCAAAGTACGTATATTCTCTTATTTGCCGGAGCTGAATTGCTATCCCCTTAACTGTATATTAAAAAAGGGTTCAATTAATTGTCGAGAAAGAAGGGTTCAATTGAAGATTGCAATATCAATTCACAACCGTACCAGAAATGACTGGTACTCGTGTTCTGTATGTACCAGTTCTTGCTGCATCCTTGAGGTCTTGTTAAACCACGTAAAATTAGTTCATTTTGAATTTGAGGTGCAGCAATTCTCAATTGAGATGAGTTTAATTCCTTCCAAGTTGAACTTCATTTAATTTAAATTGAATTTGACCCTGCATCTGATAAGTATCGTCTCTATCACAACTGATTGACAAAACAGGAAGGAACACGATGCAGAGAGAGAGAAGAGCAGATAGAGGAGCACAAAGGAAGAATACTGGCAAAGGGTACAGCTAGAAGCACTTGAAATAGTATTACTTGTTCTTGTACCTAAAGGTGAAAAATCCAACTAATGCCAATGCTAATAGAGTTTCAGAGTTTCGTTTTTTTTCTTTTCCGGACTGGTCTCATAACTGGATGCACGAGTTTGTTTGGATTAGTAGGAAATGTTTGGAACTTATTATATGAATTAAAATAGAATGTATAGGGAAAAAAATTTATCTAAAATGCTTAGAATTTTTGTAGGATTGTTAGGATATGATAAGAATTATCCAGAAAAGTTAGAGATTTAAAATTTTGAAATTTGTTGAATATTTGTAAAGAATTAGTTGGTATGTGTAATGAAGTTGTTATATGTCTAGTTTTGAAGTCTTAAAAATTATCAAAAGTCTCTTCTCTTTATATGTATAAAAAAAAATTTGTACTCTCTCATATTCCTCAAAGCACGATCATCGCATATTTTCTATATCCAGTTTTACTTACAGCGCCACTTTTATTAAAACTATAAAGCCCCTCACAAGCCCAGTTTGAATAGAGGGCCCGATTAGATATCAGGCAGCCTGTAAAGCCCCAAATTGATCAAGCGGATCCTCTCTTACATGTTGCATTCACTAGCCTCCGCCCTCTGGAAGTGGCACCTTCTAAATAAATCCAACAATGTTAATTAGGGGATCAAACTAATCAAGAAAATTATTCTCCTTCTGATTCAATCTATATGATAAATTAACTTTCTATTATTATTTATTAATGAAATTTACACTTATTTGGAGACGTCATACTTGTCTTCTTTTGGGACACTTTATTATTTAAAGCTTCAGTAAGTGCTCCTAACTATCCTTCTTTGTTTGCTACATGAGTACATGTTTGACAGAAATTACAGATATACTATTATCGCCATCTATTCCAGGCTTTCAGCTCCCACACAAAGCCTACCAGTATATTTGCTATTCTTGTTTCTAACCTACATTTTGGCCACGGCAACCCATTGTGTTTTATTCTGACATATTACCCAAGCTTGGCTCCGTTCGCATCATCAGCCAAACCAATTAATACACAGGAAAGAATACGTTGCGATAATAAAAGAAAAACGACATAGTAAAGATTGTAACTTGTAAGAAGCCTCCAGCAACTTAAATACAATTCAATATCCAACAAGGATTTTCAGTGCCTTTCCATGGAAACCTTATTTCTGCAGGATGAATACTCCAGCTCACATAAACGAAGGAAAAGAAAAAAGAAAATAATAGCAAACTACTCTGCACCTAGATTTACCCAAAAATGGAAATACAAGTTTACCATCAATAAAATTCCCTACTCTGCAATTTTTCTTCTCATTTTTACTTACTTGTTTTCCAATCAGAAAGAAGCCTCCTTTAAGTATCTCCTTTCATATAAGCCAGTAACTTGATCTGCGACAGTCCACATAATTGCCTGGCCAGGCGGTATCCTCATAAGCCTTGGAAGTAATCCTTTCCACAGTGCACGTAGTCCTTCCTCAGCATATATAGTTCTGATAGCATGTATCAAGCCTTTGTACTTCAACTCTCCAGATGGCGACCTCCCTTGGGCCATGAGTCTGGTCTTGACCACATCAAATGGGCCCGTACAGATTGGTCCCGCGGTACCAGCCAAGAAACCCGAGATCATTGATTGCCATGGTTGGAGGGTTTTTCCGTCTCCTTCATGCTTCTGCCATAGCAGCACATCAAAGGCATTCTTGGCAGTGAACATGGCAGCCTGGTTTGTGCCATTTCGCATCACAGTTGGTGATGCGCCAGACCAAAGTCCGCGGAGTCCCTCTTCACGAATGATAGTTCTTGCACAGTGGATCGGATTCTTGTAGCGTAGAAGATCTGGGCTTAGACCCTTCTGTTGCTGAAGTCTGATTTTTACGACCTGAAATTTGGATCAAAAATGCTTTTAGCAATATTGTTAATTTGGGCCATGTGTCTGGCCTTGACCACAACTACTATTAAGGTTTTCTCAGCCATGTTCCTTGAATGAATCAAAGCAATGAAATGAAATGTGACCTCAATACACAATACATTAGCTATACAGAGGGAAATGAAAAGCTGAGATTTTAATTTCTATCCCCACTTTATAATTATTTCTTTTTGTGAAAAAAGAGGGGAATCCTACCAGTTACATTGAAACAGGAAATGTCTCACAGTTTTTTATATAATCATATATCTGGTACCAGAACAACATACAAGTTGAAAACAACAATAATAGTACAATCATTTCCCCTCTTAATGATATGATCTGATACAAGTACTATTAATTTATTGAACAAAGATTCACGATACAAAAGTATATAACATCAGGGCAAGCTGGTTATGAGGTAATCAACTTGGAGTTTAAATATTCAGTTAGGTCAAAGGTGAGATGCTTTCTGAACTCTTGATCTATGTCATGAGGAATATTATAATGCAACTTTCTCCACGATTCAGCTTAAAAAAACAAAAGAGCCTCCTTGTCCAGTTAAGAATTTAAAACTAATAACCGGATGAATTAATGGACTAAAAAAAAAAATAAGAATTAGCAGCGCCTCGAGCAACCAAAATTTCTTTCTAGTTAAGAATTAAAAACCAATAGCCCAATTAAATTAATAGTTTATAAAAAAACTAACTGGGCTAGTTTTTACCTCAAAAGGAGTAACAATTAGCACACAGGTCGAGAAATTAAAGGTCAGCACAAGAAATTTTCAATGCTGGGTCAGAAACTTAAAATGAAATTGTAGGTATCCTACTAAGACTATAGTGTAGATTCCCAATGGACCTAATCTGGAATTACCACACAGGTCGAGAACAGAGGGAAATGAAAAGCTGACATTTCAATTTCTATCCCCACTTTATAAATATTTTTCTTTTTGTGATAAAACAGGGGAATCCTACCAGTTGCATTGAAACAGGAAGTGTCTCACAGTTTTGCTATAACCATATATCTGGTACCAGAACAAACATACGAGTTCAAAACAACAACAATAGTACAATTATTTCCCCTCTTAATAATATGATCTGATACAAAAAGTATTAATTCGTTGAAAACGAGTTAACTAGACCCATTAAAATATTAATTTAGTTTGGAACACAGATTCCTGATGCAAAAGTATAACATCAGGGCAAGCTGAGCTGGTTATGAGGTAATCAACTTGGTGTTTAAAATATTCAGTTAGGTAAAAGGGGAGCTGCTTTCTGAACTCTTGATCTATGAGGAATATTATAATGCAACTTCGCCTCCTCGTCCACTAAAGCAACCAACATTTCTGTCAAGTTAAGAATTTAAAACTAATAACCAGATGAATTAATGGACTAAAATAATAGACGCAGGTATTAGCTAAAAGGAGTAACAATTAGCAGCACCTCGTCGCCTCAAGCAAAGAACATTTCTTTCAAGTAAGAATCTAAAACCACTAACCGGATTAATTAATGGTTTACAAAAAAAAATAACTGAGCTAGCTTTTACCTCAAAAGGAGTAACGATTAGCAGCGCCTCAAGCACACCAGCTCCAAAACCCGACACAAACCGTGCCCGATTTGACAAGTTCCCGGTCACTGGATCCTTGAAAGCCGATTGGAGAAGAGCATTCGACCCCATCCTGAGCGCGTACTTGAGCGTCAAATGGGTGGCGAATGGCGTAAGCCCCTTCCAAAGAGCTCTCACCCCTTCAGTCGTCGCAACAGTGTTGCCACAGTGGATTATCCCTCGATAGGTCCCTGTTCTATCCAGCTGAAGTCTGGTCTTGATTACATCGATCGGCTGGAGACAGCACGCTTCCATAATTCCGCCGAGAGAACCCGATAACGCCTTCACGTAAGGAGGGATGGATTCCAGGCGGCCATCGCCGGAGTGAGGCGGTGCCATCTCTACCGGAAGGGATCTTAGCGGTGGCTGGAGAGGCGAGAAGGGTGTTGCTTTTTATTTCATTGTCTCGCAGTCTCCATTTTGCCTGTTGGGGTGCTGTGGTGTGGAGTGAGGGAGAAGTTGCTGGTTTAATCCGGACCGTTGGTTAATAGGCGTGCGTTTCTCGCGTGGGAAAGCTGGCAATAAATGAATATTCCCTTTTAGTTTGAACTATCAGATGGATATGGAGTACAGGTTTGTCACGTGCAAGTTTCTCGACTTGTGACACATTTGAGTGTGTGCCATGAGTAGGAACAAATTCCTTATTTCCCAATTTAGCGGGGATAGAGATTGACAACTTGATACTTGCGGAAAACAGGAAATAAATTTGCTGCGATATCAAAGGATCGCAGTGTCCCTGCAATTCTAATCCCACCGTTTCTATATTTCAAGAGTCGTGCACAAAAACTAACTTTTTTAAATTCGTGAATTCTAATAAATGAAGGGTTGAGATTGAAATCGCAGGACACTGCAGTCCTTTGGAATCACAGCAGATTTATATCGAGGAAAACATGTTAGGTTTTGCGCTCATCTGGAAATTTGTGGACAGGTCTGTCAAGTTGAGCTATGTTTAAGTCTGTCAAGTTGAGCTATGTTTAATTTGTGCAACTTGAGCTATTTCTTTTATAGGTTTAAAGTGAAATTTTTAGGAAAAGTTGTTAATAGATCTGAAATTAGTAGAATTGTGAATGAGTTTCTCGGCAAATATGCCCGATTTTTTTTATTATTAAGAAAATAAATAAAAAATAACGATAATAGAAATGATTTTGGTGAATTTCAAAATCTAAGAAGACTGTTATGGTTTATAACATCCAGCACTGTTGTTGGACGTTATAAGTCATAATGTCCAGTTAATCTGATTGGATAATCGCTAATTAATAAAAAAAAATACTGTAGTGGGACGTTATGATCCATAACGTCCAGCTACAGTATTTTTTTTCGACCATATTAATATAGAATGAAATAAAAAAAAACAGTGTAGCTGGCCGTTATGAACGATAACACTACAATGTTTTTTCTTTGTTAATTAGTGAATACTCAATCAAGATTAACTGAACATTATAATTAATAACGTCCTTTTTAGATTTCGAAATTCACCAAAATCATTTCTCGTTGTCGTATTTTTATTTTATTTTTTCTATTAATAAAAAATCGGCAAATGTGCTGGTTCATTTTGATTATTCCAACGCCAAGCAAAATGCAATACAAAATAATTTACATCGATCACACGGACCTACTATCCATAGACAAATTAAGGACTAGTCTTACTTTTGGAGGACATAATTTTAACCCGCGAAAGGCTACAAACATAAACAAAAGTTTTGGAGGATAAATTTTAGCATCATTTTCTTCATAAGAATAAACCGAGAAATAAAATTAAATTTACTGCTGAGATTTTCCAAGGAGCCATAATAATTAAGATTTTGGTTGCCACGTGAACATCTTCAATTAAAAGCGCCTTAGCCAAATTTAATAATTGTGTGTGTGTGTGTGTGTGTGTGGCGGGGGGGGGGGGGTATTGTGAATTTGTGATGGATTGTTAAGTTTATTTTTTCTAACTACAAAGTATTATATACTTGATTGGTATAATGAATTGGGATTAATTTAATCATAATAATAAGGGCGTGTTGGACTATTTGAAGGGAACAAAAATGAAAACAAGAATGAAAATTTGTGAATGACCAAATTACTGTGCGCATGAACTGATTTTTGTTTTTCCACGCACATAGTAAAAAGCCAAACAGACTTGAAAAGAACCAGCTAGCCATGGAACATTAGAAATCAGGACAATAATTTTGTACTGCTTCAGCAAAATAAGAACAAAAATAAAGTTCGGCAAATTGACAAATTTTAACGTCGCTTTCAAATGAAATCCAAGATTCCTTAACCTCTCTTTGGTTATCTAAGTATAATGTTAATAGTTTCATTTGGCTCAAAACTCGCATTACATCTGAATCATTCATGAGCTCGATATTTTCACACCTTGAATTTTACATGCAGAGAGATTATCTTTTTTTAATTCTTTTGTAAGCCCAAAAAAATTAAAAAAAAGTTTAGCGAAAACAGAAGTTTCCATACATAATCACAATAATATCATCATATTTTCATGCACTTTTCATGATATATTGAACTAATATAAACCTTCATTTCGCAATGCAAAAGGTAAAACTTCGTATATAAAAGATTAGTTTAGGATGGTCAATTAAGTCATTAAATCTTATGAATTTATTGAGAAAACTTTTGTCTTTATCAAATAATAAAATATTTGAGAAAACTAAAATAAATTGTGTTGAAAATTTATTTATTTTCTAAGCAATTATTCTCTCGACATTACACTAAATATTATCTATTGTTCCACCTGAGTAGGAATCAAATTATTATATTTATTTTCTTAGTGTCAAAAAATCATACCATGACATTATGGAATATACCGATTAATATGGATATGTGTGAAAAATTAATATATATTCATATGAATATAATTTAATATTTTTAATTCATAAAGTTATAAACAAAAATATTTGTCAAACAATCCATTTGTTTGCTCCTGCACTATAAATGGTGCTCTATATAAAGCACTTACAACAACAACAAACACTACTACTATATTAATTAAAATTATTTACTCAGCTATAGAAATTAAGAATCCAACTTTTCGATACAAAATGGTAAATGCAATGAACATGCAACAAACATCAATCGGCACCTCAACCGCAGCAAACATCATGACTCACTGATGAACCATCTAATCTAATCTTTAAGGCAACCAACAATGAAAACCAAACAAATCTCAAAAGGAAATTCACTAAAATATGCTAGGTTTTTTTTTTCTTTTATTTCAATCACATAATAGTGAACCAACTTGGTCGAAGGAGGAACCAAAGAAAAATTTATGATTTAATCTACAATTGATATGCACGTAATATGAACCAACTTAGCTTTGTTTACTTTTTAAAATCTTTTCTTTTAATTTGGTCAAATATGCTCAATTGAATTTATTGTTAAAAATCTAACTTTTTTTGACGAAATACTAAGAACGAATATAACATATTATTAATTTATTTTTTAAAACTAATTTTGAAGAAAAGAAAAGTTTTATAATAACATACGAGACAGAAACATATTTAAAATAATAATATATTTTATAAATATAACTATCAAGGAAAAAAATCTTATGATAATGCACGACAGAAGCAATTTTAAAAGAAAATATATAATAAAGTGTAAAATTGTCTATAGTTTAAAATAGTAAATAAAACTGTGTTAATAAAAATATAAGTAGTGTTCATATACCAATTAGGATTAGGATACTATTTAATGCCCCATGAGCCCCAAACAGAGATCTGTGTTTAAGTTCATTGTTTGTTTAATGCTGATAAATCAGGGAATGTTTGGATGCATAGTTTTTAAAAGTAAAGAAGCAAGTGACCCATATTTTTTCTCAAAAAAAAAGTAAAGAAGCAAGTGAAAAGAGAGAAAGGAGGACATGTTTGCTTTTATTAATTTTTGTAATTTTACTTTCATTTATGTTGCGTCCTTATATGTATACTCTCCTTCCTTGAATCAATAACGTTGAGATTATTTGGGCTGTTGTCTGTTGATCGTCAAAAATAGGGAAGGTTCCCTCTATATTTCATTTTCAATTTATCATGCCATCATTCGCTTTCTTTTCTGCTATATATCTATTCTAAAGAAGTAGTAGTAGTGTCATAGTGTGTATTATTGAGTTGAGGGTGATCCATTGATGTGCTTTGGGTCTTTTTTGTTCTTAAAATTATGCAGATCGTTTTGGGCTTTTGAAATTCAATTCATGGTTATTCTTTCCATAATTATCTGAGCTAACGGCCCATATGCAAGAAGCGCAATTAATAAAAGAGACGGTGGAGATGTTAAACCCAAAAATTGAGCCTCTCCAGCCTCCAGGATCCTTGCGCCGCAGAGCCTCCCTCTCTCCGTTTTTGCGCTGCAACTTCTGGCGCGCGCGCGCTCTCTCTCCCCTTCGCCACCATCCCGATCTCCTCTCTTCTTTCCTCCCGGTTAACTCTGCTCCTCTCTATCGGGTGCTTACTAGTAAAGTAAAAAAAATTGGTGAAATCAAGAGGATCAGCTCGAGTGTTGCGTTATTCCTCCAGTTCGTACGATCAAGCTTCTGGATCGAATTCATCTAGAAATGAATATCACAACTTCATGGTATTTCCTCTATTTTTAGTCGATTTTCTTCTGATTCATCACTTTTGGTTCCTTTTGTGCCAAGTCCTCTTTTATTTATATTAAATGGTGAATTTTTTCGATCGTATATTACCTGAATTTCTCTGGAGAAGTTTTTGCAATGTTTAACATTGGATGCCTAATGCATGTTATGAATACTTATGATATATCCAGGGAAAATCTGATTATTTTTGTGTAAGCTTATCTCAACAATATGCTCAATATCTTTTTACCAGTATGATATTTGTGAAACACCTATAGTAGATTTTATTCATGTAATTGATGAAATCCTCAATTTTCTCTTATCCTCTTTCTTCCCATTTTGTAGAAATCTAGTGTAGCTGATATGTACAGTGCTCCGAGTTCATTGCGACTGTCCAATGAATCTGACAGTGAAGAAGACACGGACATTAAGAAGTTACTAAAGGAGGTCGAATACTTGGGTACGTCTATTTATATTAAATCTTTTCCAAAACCAAATTCGACATTTCTAGGAGATTTTATTATTGGATGTTCCACAGCTCAAGTTATTAGTCAATGCATTAAGATACTATCCAGACTGGCGACTGGTACCAGTTGTTTGGTTGGGATGACGTATTATATTATGCCCTAATGCAAGTTAAAAATTGAAAACCCAAAAGGACCTCGTTGAGCCTAATTAATTTTTAGTTTCTCCCTCGATTTAACTATGGATGGTATTGTTTAGTTCCTACCTAGACATGCTATTGTTCCCAGGACCCTTGACTGGTTCAAGCTTGTTCTGTTTCTTTACAAATGACTTAGTTCCTACCTAGACATGTTTTTTATGGGGCCGTAATAATTCTAGTGTCGGTTCTTATGGCTAAACATCTTCATTTTCAAAATGCAAATAGGTGCTTCTAACATGACATGGAAAGAGAGGAAACGAGTTGAGAATCGAAATGTCGTGGCTTTGGGCGGAAAGGTACTTTTGGAAATATCTCTTTTCTA